>CABHPP010100533.1:0-47275 GCA_902168425.1 Peromyscus attwateri
ACAAAAAAAAAAAAAAAAAAAAAAAAAAAAGGCAGTGTGGAATGCTCAGTCCTGAATGCAATAGCTCTAGCGCTCATTCTCTCTGTGGGGCCCGAGGGACAACATAGAAGAGAAGACAGACAGATGGCAAGAGCCATAGATTGACTGGGATTCCTGTGAATCAATACTTTTTAGACAGCAGAGGGCCATTGCCCACATGAACTCACACCACATGTGAGTCTAGTGCACAAATTCTACACAAGATCAAGCCAATAAATGTTCTATGATGAACTGGGAGAGTGACTCACTAAGTCCCACATCTAGATGATGAACGATTGGCAGCTGGGGAAGGGAGAATAATTTTTCTTCATCGGTGTGATCTCTGATAGGTTGTCCATGTTCCAATAGATGGCCTCACACTGTAACTGGAAGCATCTCCAGTCCCACCCAGCCCCGCGGTCCCACAGCCGCTTATAAAATAATCATTCAAAGGCTTTATTGCAAATTATATAGCCTGTGGCTCAGGCTTCTTACTAGCTAGCTCTTATAACTTCACTCAACCCATAACTATTAATCTATGTATCACCACATGTTCCATGGCTTTACCTGCGTCCCATTACATGTTGCTCCTTGGACGGTGGTTTGGCATCTCCCCTTACTCCCCTTTCTCCTTTCACTACCTCTCTTGGCTTTTCCCACCTAACTCCATCCTGCCCTACCATAGGCCAATGGAGCTTGAGTTATTAGCAATGGGAGTAACACATATTCCACAGCCTACAGAAAGACATCCCACATCATCACACCCATGTATAAATGTGAGTTCAGTGGGTTAAAAAAAGAAGACAAGAAAGCTGGGAGAGGGACATGCAGAAGGGGTCTGGGAGGAGTTATAAAGGGGTACTAAAGGGTAAAATGATCAGAATACATTATATAATATATGAAATTATCAGAAAGTAAATAAAAATATTACTACATGAGTTCATGTATATAATAGTCTTTAAATCCTATAAATTATACATATATAGACATTATAAATATTAAGAGATGAGGTTTGTATCTAAATGTTAAATGGGTGTTTAAGGATAAAGCAAGATTTTGATACCAAGATATTTCTGCTTCTTAATTGTAGTATGGATTTTATAAACCTACCCTGTAACTAAATTATCTAGAATGATACACATCCACACATACATGTGTCCAAACATACATACTGATGCTAGGTACCCAACAGCCATCTTGTAAATTCTGGAGTCATTTCTATGGAAACTCTTAGAAAATATAAGTTACCTAACTATATTATTTGACAACACTAAAATGTTAACAGGGACAAATTCGATTAAAATCCTGTAGTTGCCTAAAAGTTTAACATTGATCAGTCAATGAATAATTTCTTAAAATTTGTTTTTGTTACAACAATATATTTTGCTGTGCACCAATAAACTGAGTCAAGAGAATGACAAGCCCCAGGTGGAACTCCAGGAGTCCAATCAGCAAGAGAGAGGAAGGATTGTATGAGCAAGAGATGTTGAGACCATGATTGGAAAAAGCACAGGAACAAATAGTCAAACTAGCAGAAACACATGAACTATGAACCAATAGCTGAGGAGCCCCCATGGAACTGGATCAGGCCCTATGGATAAGTGAGACAGTCGATTAGCTTTAACTGTTTGGGAGGCCCCCAGGCAGTGGAACTGGGACCTGTCCTTAGTGCATGAGCTGGCTTTTTGGAGCCTGGGGCCTATGCTGAGCCTGGGTGAAGGGAGGATGAGAATGGACCTGCCTTGACTGAATCTACTAGGCTGAGCTGAATCCCCAGGGGAGTCCTTGCCCTGGAGGAGATGGGAATGAGGAGTGGGTTGAGGGGATGGGGGAGTGTCAGGAGGAGGGAGGACAGGGGAATCCGTGGCTGATATGTAAAATTTAATTATAAAATTTTAAAAAAAGAGAATGATGAGTTAGTGATTAAAGTGAAATAAATGGAGAGATGGCACAATGATGAAGTGCTGGCTGCTCTTGAGGAGGACCTGAGTTTGGTTCTTACCACTTAGGGCAGGGAGCTTACAACTGCCTGTAACTCCAGCTCCAGGGGATCTGATGCTTGCTTTTGGCCTCCACAGGCACCTGCAAACAAATGGTGCCACACATATATACACACACACAGACACACATTCATACACATAAATACAAATAAATCTTTTAAAAAGATGAAATAAATGAGACATTGAAAAGTAACAGTAATCGTAATAAAGACTTGGGGTTTTTTGTTGTTGTTGTTTTGGTTTTTCAAGACAGGGTTTCTCTGTGTAATCCTGGCTGTCCTGGAACTAACTCTGTAGATCAGCTTGGCCTCAAACTCAGAGATCCGCCTACCTCTGCCTCCTGAGTACTTGGACTAAAGGTGTGTGACACCACTGCCTGACAATAAAGATGTTGTAATTGTTTGTCCACCATGCTAAAAATCCAAAGTTAAGTAAATCCCAAATGAAATAAAAATATGCAAATATCTATTTCTATAGCAATTTAAATTAAAAGCTTAGGAAAACAATGTCACCATCTTGATAATGTAGTTTATTTAAATTTTAACAGGCTTGTAGTTTTGTTTTACATCTTATCTTTTGCTTTCATTTTATGGTCATGGACATCACTTTTAAAACTCTATGGGATTACACATTTAAATAAAATTATCATGAATAATTTGATTCAACATTAGTATTCACGAGAATTTGCTAAAACACTCCCTTCTCTATCCAAGTTTGATGACCATTATTATAGTGAAGGCATATCCCCCTGGGAACATTTCATCATACAACCAGAAAGGGTTGAACACTTTTTATAGGATTATAGTATAATAAATCACCAGAGGTCCAATTTTACATCATAAAACTATAACAAATATTTAATGCTAATTTGATAAGCGTGCCATAAACACACTACAAAATAATTGTATATCAAATGACTACAGCCAAGAAATAAAATGTGTGACCAATATATTTACAAAAGAAAGGAGACACATAATCAGTATAATATATTGTAAGAAAGTGAAACTTTATGATTATAAAACTCTAAGGGAAGTAATGCACTGAAAGAATGTTTTGTAACTATGCCATGAATGTATAGAGTTCCTAGGGTTGGAGACATAGCTCAGATGTCAGGAATGATTGCTGTTCTTCCAGAGGACCCCTGTTCACTTATCAGCACCCATGTCAGGCAGCTCACAACCACTAATGCCTCCAGTTCCAGTGATTCTCATGGCCTCTTCTGGCATGCATGTAGATCCGTATGAGTATGGTGCACATATCCACATACTGAAACCCATGTGTGTATATATAAAACATGAAAAAATAGAAAATACACACTTCTATAAATCAAATTCTCTTCTCCATTCTGGTACAAGAGTAACACTAAAACATAATTATACTGAACAACTTCTATTATACACACACAAAAATAGATGGATGATCTTTAGCTTCATAATTTTAAGTTAAGACTTTCCTTGGTGCACACAGGAGGCTCAATGTGAAGAACACATGATAAGATGAAGAGACAGAATTGTTTATCAGTTTTCAGTTAATTTGGAGCTCCAAATTAAAAAAAGAAGTCCTGCTTGTTCACTGAAGGAAACTTGCGTCCTAGAGCAATTACTAAGCTTAAAATTCCCCTTTATTACCTTTAATATAAGATATTATGAAAAAAACTCGATTACTGTTAATTTTGAGTTTGAGATGACAAATTTAATTTCTGAAAAGTCAAATCAACAAACTCCATAAATTAAGAGCAGAATTCTGAACTTACATTTGAAAGAGAGAAACTGACAATGTAAAAATTTTCAATTAAAAAAGAGAAGGGTTTGAGGGATGGCTCACCTGGTCAAAATACTTGCTGCACTTGCCAAGGACATGAGTTAGGTTCCCAACACCTCTATACAATGAACTACAATTGTCTACTTCAGCCCCAGTGGATCTGATACCATCTTTTGGTCCCCCAGGGCACTTACCTGCATGTGCACACATTCATACACACAACTGTGCAAACACACACAAATAAAGTAACATGAAAATTTTAATCTGTGTGTGTGTGTGTGTGTGTATATATATATATATATATATATATATATATATATATATATATATTCTAGATTACTGATACTCAATAAATAAAATTTTGTCATAGACAGAGGATAACTGTAGTCAAAGCTCTGTGTGGCTAGAGTTTTCCTGCCTGGTCCACAGTCAGGATAAATCTCTTTCACCTGCCAGTCCCACAGCCGCTCAGACCCAACCCAGGAAACACAGAGACTTCTATTGCTTATAAACTGTATGGCCGTGGCAGGCTTCTTGCTAACTGTCCTTATATCTCAAGTTATCCATTTCCATAAATCTATATCTTGCCACATGGCTCGTGGCTTACCGGCATCTTCACATGCTGCTTGTCCTGGCGGTTGCTGGCTGGCAGGCTGGCAGGCAGTCTCCTTCTGCCTTCCTGCTCTTTTAATTCTCTCTGTTAGTCCCGCCTACTTCCTGCCTAGCCACTGGCCAATCAGTGCTTTATTAGCAACACATTTGCCATACAGAACATCCCACAGCAGCTCTGAGCAGAAGAATGAGAAGGTCCAGCCAAGCTCCCAAGTTAACTTCATAAATATTAGGGAGAGAAGTTGTCTCATGCAGTATTGTAAAGGTTGTTCATACAATTTGTTTCTTATTTTATGCATAATATAAAACCCAAAATTTACTCTTATGATCTAAGACTGGATTCAAAATTGACATGGCAATCATCACTAAATAGATTTGGCTTTCAATTTAATATACCTCACCAACTACCTCCCCAGTTTCCTTTCCTCCATAGATAGATTTACAGAGTTCTTTGTGGTCTTTGCTTTCATTAGATACAAACTTCTCACTTAGCTATGATCTGACTTTTTGGATCATCATTCTGCAAAACTATTGTCTTGATGGTCCTTGATGAACTTCTTGTTGCTAAATCCTAGACACTCCTCATTCTCTTTCTTCCTGAGTATTTGATATCACCATGTGTCCCTTTCTGATTCCCACTAACCAAGATTTTTCTTTCTTAGAGGATCAAGTCATTTGTAATCTAATTTGCCATCTTTCTATTTCCACTAAGTCTCACTGAGTCTCTTAGAAATAGTATGTGAAGATGAGGAATGACCCAGTGGATAAGAAATTCACCATACAGTCTTGATGAAATGAGTTGGGAACCCCAGAATGCATGTGAAAAGCCAGACACAGTAAAGTAAGTGTCTGTACTCCATGTGTGCCCCTATTGGGTGATGGGAGAAAACATGGCAAATTCCAGAAGCTTGTGGTACCACTAACTTGTCACAACCAGCAAGTGAACCAGAGAGATCCTGTCTCACATGCAATAGAAGGTGAGGACCAATACCTATCTGAGGTTATTGTCTGGAAAACACACATACACAAATGATAAGAGTAATAGGAAACACCATGCTGCCCTTCATCTTCTCTCTGTCATGCCTTACTTATCATCTGTTTACTGATGTTTGAATGCTCAGGTTTACACAACCCAGACATCCATTCTCCTTATGAAATATCTGTATTCTGCAACTACCCACATGACCTCTTCTTAGCAGGCCACCTTAATCCATTGTGTTCAAATTCTATTTGCTATTCACTTATTCCCAGAATATACTATCATTTGGTATTATTATGATTTGATAAATAACCCAAAAAACCTATACATTTATTAAATGAGAGGTGACAATCACACATGATCTCACCTGTGCTGAATAGTTTTATGTCAACTTGACATAACCTAGAGTTATCAGAAAGGAGAGACCCTTGATTGAGAAAAATGCCTCCATATAATCCAACAGTAGGACACTTTCTTAATTAGTGATTGATAAGGGAGAACCCAGCCCATTATGAGTCATGCCATCCTTGGCTGGTGGTTCTGGACTCTATAAAAAAGCAGGCTGAGCAACCCATGATAAGCAGCACTCCTCAATGACCTCTGAATCAGCTCCTGCCTCCAGGTTCCTGACCTGTTTGAGTTCCTGTCCTGACTTCCTTCTATGAAGAACAGTGATGTGGAGATAAAAGCCAAATAAACCCTTTACACCACAAGCTGTTTTGGTCATATGTTTCACCACAGCAATAGTAACCCTAGGAAATCACATCTTGCTGTCACTGCCAACATTTGTTTAGCTGTCAGTGACTGAGCATTGTCAGTACACACACACACACACACACACACACACACACACACACACTCATCACAGCGAATGTACATAGCATTGGACTATATCTCTTCAAAATCTAGTACTACAGTTTCAGAAATCATTCAGGATACTTGTGGAAAGCCAAATAATCATCCACAGTAAGATATAAATGTTTGTGCACTTAGGCAGTGTGAAAATACTGGACATTCTACCATTATATAGTGTCCCTGTAATCATTGATAACTAATTACAGTTTTGTAGTTTTCATTTAATGCATTGATAAGAAAGCCTACAAGTGGCACTTGTGTCCTCTAGTTACAGATTATAATCTTGAGCCTAAATTACATTTGGAGACGTGGGATGTCCTAAATGGGTTTCTATCACTGTGGAAAAGACCATGACCAAATGAAACTTATGGGGAAAGGGTTTATTTCAGCTTATATCTTAGGGTCCATCATGCAGTGAAGTCAGGGTAGGAACTTAAAGCAGGAACTTAGAGGGGGAACTGAAGCAGAGATGGTGGAAGAACATTTCTTATTATATGGCTCCCCATGGTTTGCTCAGCTGGCTTTTTTATACATTCCAGGACAACCTGTCCAGGGGTCACATCACCCATATTGACCTGTGACCTTCCACACTAATCATCAGTTAAGAATATGACCCATAGGACTGTCCACAGGCCAATCTATTGGGAGCATTTCTTCTCAGATTGTACCTCAGTTTGTGTGAAGTTGGCAAAAAAGCCAACTAAGACATAGGGAGTAACATTTTTCTATAAAGATATAAATGTGGGCTGGTACTGTGCTCAGGTCAATTCTTCCCCTTAAGATGTCTTTTTGTCCCATTTTTATGTTCAATGTTTTAAAGAAATAATGAGTAGGGGCCAAATTCATGTGGATTCAGAACTGCTTGCCTAATCCCAGTCACTATGGGAAATATATGATTCCCCTGGGTATCCCTACAATGTCCCAGCCTCACACAATTTACAAAGTCCAGTTTTTACTATTTCTTTGTACCATCAACACTTATATTTTACTTTCTTTACCACATAAATTTTATTTGTCAAATTATAAAATGCTTTGTGGGAAATTTTCTTTAATGATAGCTTATGAAAAAAACGTGCATAACTAACTTGGTGTGGTATGACTTTAGCTATGCTTCCATGTAAAGACAAAATCTTGCTTGATTGTCTGTTCTTGCATAAAAACATTCCACCCAAAGACCATTGTTATCTTTGCTATACCTTGTTTCAAATTCAATTCTAGAAAAATGATTTGAGCTAAAGGTTCCTGTCTTAGCTCACAGACCACAAGATGAACTTGGAGACTTTGATCTGACACTTACTTGAGAACTTAAGATTGCAGCAGTCCTCTATTACAATAGTATATATAATGGTGAAATCTCAGACTTCAGGATGTTCCTTCAACATATATTGAAATAGAATTTGTAGAATATAACTTAATGCATGATTTTATCTCAGGAACATAAAATATTTCCAAATTTGTGAGACTATGTTTGTTTTGTTGAAATATAATTTCAAATTCCATTTGTTCGTTATTCTAGCTAAATAGATGATAGACAGACAGACGGATAGATGATAGATAAACAGACAGGCAGATAGATAGAAATATTGATGTAGATTGATAGATATATTGATGTAGATAAAGAGATAGAAAGATAGACAATGATGATAGACAGAAGACATTAGATAGATAGATAGATAGATAGATAGATAGATAGATAGATGATAGATAGATTGATAGATAGATGATAGATAGATGATAGATAGATAGATAGATAGATAGATAGATAGATAGATAGATGATAGATAGATAGATAGATGATAGAGAGAAAGATAGACAGATAGTAGATAGATAGAATTTCATATACTGCTTAGCCTCTGACAATTGTAGAAGCCCACCACAGTCAGTAGGAATGAGGTGTGGACCAAGTATGATTCCTAAATTTCTGAGATGAGCAATGTTGAGTTCTTTTTTTTTTATCTTTTTAATTACATTTTTTACCTTTCCACTGTTTGAGGTTAATGATCTCAACAAGATGAGTCTCTGTTCAAATCTCTCTTATATTTTAGTCATGTAATAGCTGTGATCAATACAGCAATGCAGTCTAAACACTTGGTATACTTGAAAGAAATTGTCTCTATGAAACCAAGCAGTATTATGTAACTAATAGACATCAATGCAGAATGGAAACTTTTCACGCATATTTCACATCTACTCTATACTTAGTGTCAATGTTTGAGTCACCTAACACAAATTTTCTGAATATAATGTATTCCTTGTTTTGTAAGTCATATGATACAGAACAATTTACAATAATTTGAATTTGCTGTTTTTGTGAAAATGCTCTTACTAAGAAGCAAATTTTGCTTAGTGGTATGTGGAGTTTGCTATTTATGTTACGAATATTTTGGATATATAAACCTAATTGCTGCAGTCGTTACTGTTGCACTGTTTTGTATACTGATCCTCAGAATTTTTCCAAACACTAATATCTAATGTTTGAAGCATTAGATATTGATAACCTTATCAATAATCAATAATTATATAATTTATCTCTCTTTTCTGCCTCTTCTCCTTCCCTCCTTTTCCCTCCACTATTCTTTCTCCCTTTTGCTCTTCTCTCTTTCTGTCTGTCTCTCTTCCTACTATCTGTGTATTATACCCAGAGCTTCACACACGTTGGGCAATTGTTCTAAGCATGAGGCACTGAACCTTCTATGTCTCCATTTTAATCATGTTACTGAACGGGACTCTAGAGATATCCTAAATTAGCATCGTTTAAGGGCTTTTTTCATTTATTAATTAAATAGTACCTTGTTTCAAGATACATAATTAATCCAGCACTCTGTAAATGAAAGACTTACCCATAAGGACTTGTATAGAGGATAATTTTTAATCTGTCTACTTCTGTTAGGATATGAAGTAGTAACAACATAGCAATTACAATGGCTCACCATAACAGAACTTATTCGTTATTTTTATTATAAGTCAATTTCACATTGTCCATATAACTTATTTATGTTGAGGCTCAGATGGTGTAAGAAGGTTCCACCAATGACACCCTCCCTATAAGGAAATTGTTCAAGAGTATTAAAATTTCTGTTTAGATATCACACTCTCGTGTCTCCTCCCCACACTGATGAAAGCAAGTCAAAGAGCAGGGTTGAACTTCACTGAGGAATTGACTTGCAATCATCTAGAGGAGAGATATGGAAGCATAGTAACTGAAAGAGATACATAATGCTGTCACAGGACAAACAGCAGATAACTAGTGTCAAAACAAAACCTGGATATGCTTTCCTGGGAAGCAATTTTAACCGAATTATAATTTAAAATAGTTTTGTCTTCTATGTGAACATTTAAAAATAATTTGTTATTTTTAAGTTTTAGCACCTTTAAAAATTAATTAGTTTAAACTTTTTTTGTGTGCTGAGGCTAGAGGAAAATGTTCCTCATTCCTCCATGTGGGTCCCATGGATCAAACTCGGATTGCTAGACTGGCAGCAGAAGCATTTACTTGCTAGGCCATCTTGTTGGCCTAGTACCTAAGTTCAGTTACACAAAGTTAATTCATTATTAGCATGTCTTAAGGATTAACTTAGTTTTCTTTATGTTTGTAATGAATGAATGAATTTTTATTTCTTCTATTTTTGAATTTACCTACAAAATAATGGGTTCCCTTATAGTGTCTTTCCCAATATTTTGTTTTTGTTGATATTTTTCCTCAACTACCCTTACCCATTCTCTAGAACTCCACTTTCCCACTAGTCTGCTTCCTCCCTCAGCAGCCCCTACTTGACTGTTAAGTCACCAAATTCTTCTCCTCTTTTCTTCCTCCTCCTTTTTCTCCTCTTCCTACTCCTCCTTCTTCAGCTTCTTTAAATTATTTTGAGAAAGGGTGTCTAGGCCAGTCTGGCCTCTAACTTTCTGAGTAGCCAAAGATGATCTTGAACTTGAATTCCTCCTCTCTCCATCTTCTAAGAACTGGGATTATAGGTATGAAATATCATGCCTAATTTGTGTACAATGCCAATCATACCCAGGGCTCTGTGCATGCTAGGCAAATACTCTATCAACTGAAGTAAATTCATAGCCCAGGATTAAATTCTTAATCAAAACGTTATCTTCATTCTCAATCTGACTATTGGTAGAAGAGTTTGTTGTGAAGGAACAGTTGACTGAATCCTCTTGAAAATAAACAGAATGAACACTATATAATAATTTTATAGCCATAAGCTTATTTTTCCACTTCAAATTTTCCATCCTCAAGTGAGTCCTATACTAAGTGATGTTAGAAATTAATTATGTTTATTATCTTTGGGGAGTTTAGTTGCAATTTTGTCACAGTAAACACCACAAACTCTGCTCTTGAGACATGCTTTTACTATGATGATTAATTCTATCTAGATCCCATAACATTTATTATTTAACCGTAACAATAACACACACAATATAATTGCTTAGGTGCTGGCCATCAATCTTTTATGGGACTTAAAATGAGAAAGCATAAAGAGGCATAGAATTTAAGTCATGTTTCAGTTTGTTCTCATTTCCACAACCCTCAAGACTAAACACAAATGTAGTGTGCTGATTAAAATGCTAGCTCTGCCTTATGCATTCTGGGTGGAATCACTAATCAACTAATATTGTACATCTCTTTAACTCTGTGCATCAATAGCAACATACAAAAATTATTTGTATTTTATTCATTTATTCCTAGTGTTAAAAAAATAGTGCATGTATAAAACCTGATCTGTTGCAGAATAAAAATCTAAGAACAAACAGTGTTTCCTAAGACCATCTAATAATAAGTGTAAGGTTTAAATGAGTTCAATGCATATGTATAAATCACTTATGACAGTTGCACATAAAACAAGGGATAGCAAAGATTTGTCTATAATCTATTATCATGCTCTACTACCAGTAAGATCTCTGCTCTTCTCTTTTGATATTTTCTTTTTCCATATCCCAGTTAAAATTTTTATTTTTGTGTTTTATACCTCTAGAGAAAGAATCCCAGAATTTTTTTTTCTTCTGTGCATTTTTGTCTTGCTTCTTCATGATACATGATGCCAACAGAGGTTGTCAGTACAGGGAAGCCAAACTGGCATACGAGAGCAGACTGTTCTATCATTTTTCTACATCTTGGAGCTACACATCAAATCTAGGGCGGCTGATCACTACACACTTGTTCAACCTGCCTGTGAGGTTCATGATTTTCTCAGCTCTGTGATCACCAATGATTTCCAGTTCACCAGTGTAACCACACTTCATTCTCACAGTTAGGAATGGAAAAATACCTTTGGAGTATGGCCTGATGAGGATCTGGTATTTGCCTTTCTTAGCATTGTTAGTTCTGTAGAGATCATCAAGACATTCACACACACCATGGTGATGGCGTGGAAAGATGGCAGAAAACTTCCTTGGTATTTTCTGTCATCAGTTACACTAAGAGACTGAGGAAAGACACACAAACTTATGTGAACATACAAAGTGTTGGAATTTTCTTTCTTTAAAGACTTTATTTATTTATTTATTTATTTATTTATTTATTTATTTATTTATGGAGTACAGGGATAGAACTCATATTGGCCAAAAGAAGGCTTCAGATCCCCTGTAGGAGAGTTACAGGCAGATTTGAGCCCCCTGATGTGAATGGAGGGAGTCATATTCAGGCCTTCTGGAAGAGCAGCGAGCTCTCCTAACTACTGATTGTTTTTTTAAACCATATTTTCCATTTTTACATTCTTTTTTTAATCTTCTTGATCTCTAATTGAGGAATTCCTTTTGCACACATATTTGTGTTAGGTCAAATTCCAACTTATTCATTTAATACTTCTAGAAACTTAAAAAGAATCACATCATGTTCAAGTTCAAATTTTCCCAGTTTTGGAATAGGTATGCCATTTATTTCATGGGGGTTATTTCATAGTTCAAAAAACATCGTGAAATAAGAGAAACTAATAGTCATGTGTAATTACTGCCAGGGAAACAGCATAAACTATATTCGTAAGTGTTATTCAACCTAAACACAATGAGCTACAAAAATTCACTAGCTGGTAGATAAATATTCCCTTCTTCGCAAATTTTATTAACTAAAGTCTCTATTTAAGGTATGTTTCATCCTTTGATAATTTTTAGGTTAAATTAGTTCACAAATTTATACTATGAATGGTATTTAAGAATATGTTCCCAGCAGCTGGATGGGTAAATCACTGGTTAAAAAGCACTTATTGTTCTAGCATGGGATGTGGGTTCAGCATCTGCAAGGCAGCTCACAACCACCTATAATTCCTCCCTCCATGTGCTCTTGTGCATACGTGGTGAACAGAAACTTATTCAGATAAACACATATACACATTAAATAAATGAATAAACCTTAAATAAAATAAAAAAAATGTTTCCTAAGTCTTTTCTTTAGTGCTTCACTTTTAAAAGTTCTTATGGAAAAGGATTTCCCTGTCTCTTGAGTTTGAGAAATATTGAGCATTGTAATTACATTTTAAAATCTTTGTGTGTGCTTATGTGTTCATGTGAGTATAAGTTCATGCATGCCATGATATACATGTGGAAGTCACAGGGTAACTTCAAGCATTGATTCTTACCTCTCACCTCATTTAAGATACAGTCTCTTTTTGGTTGTCCACTTCTATGTAAGCCTGGGTAGCAAATTAGTGTGCTTCTGCAAATTGTCCTGTCTCCATCTCTCATTTCCCCATAGGAGCTCTAAGATACAGACATATATTATCACAGATAGATTTATGTGAGTCCTCTGGATTTGAACTCAGGTCCTCTTACTTGTGAGGCAAGTATATGACTTTCTGAGCCACCCCCTATGTTCTAGCTTCATTTATGCTGCTGTGATAAGACACTGACAAAAATCAAACAAATAAGCAAAACAACAAACACAGGAGATGGGTGTTATTGTGGTGGTAGTGGTGGTAGTGGTGGTAGTTATTGTTAACTATCTTACAGTTCCAGGTTGCAGTCCATCACTGTGGATAAGTCAAGGAAGAAACATCAAACAGCTTGTTACATCACATCCAAAATCAAGAGCAAGGAGAACTGGATGCATACATGCTCTATTGCTTGCTTGCACTCTGCTCAATTTCTCTTATGTAACTTAGGGCCCAGTCCATGAAATATTGCCAACCACATTTAGAGCAAGCAGCCTTTCCCACCTCAGTTAACTTAGTTAAGAAAATTCCTCGAAGGCATGGGATTCTCATGCTAAGTGATTCTAGGTTGTGTGCAGCTGACAGTTAAATCTGACCATCACAACCCTATATGCTTACTTTTGAGTTGCAAAATAGTATAGTAATTCTTTGTTACTTGTAGAGGCTTCCTCTCAAGATATTTCATAGATATGAAACCAAGGATGCTTTTGTCACTGGTATAAAATGTTTCAGGATTTGCATATACCTTAAACCATTAAGTACTAGATACTATTACGTAAATCACTGATACAGTCTATTGTTTAGGGAAACATGGCAAGGGACAATGACCATCCTTGTTCAGTGCATAGGCAGTTTTTAAAATATTTTCAGTCCCCTGCCTGATTGAGTCATAAAGTACAGAACCAGTGAAGTTCTAAGGCATATTCTATATTAAAATTGTTTGAAATCTTGCCAGGGTAGCATGTAACAGATAGAAATTCAGACAATAAATTTCCTTGTTAAATAAGGAAATTTTACATACAACCAATGTTAACGTTCTATGGTTCTGAGGAACATAATTTATATACGCCAGTCATGATGATCTGTGATGATTATTATTGTGGTGGGACCTAGAATTACCCAGGAAACAAACTTTTGTGTATGTATATGAGGAAGTTTCTGACTTACCTGAGTAGGGAATTGCTACCTAAATTTGAATAGCGTTATTTGATGGGCTGGAGTCCTTGGCTGACTGAGAAAGAGAAAGCCAGCCAAGTGACCACACTTATATCTTTCTGTGTCCCATGACTATGGAAGAACTATGACCAGCTGTCCCACTCTCCTCTTGTCACACTGTCCCTGCCAGGATAGACTGTCCCCTCAAACTGTGAGCCAAGACAAACCCTCCTAGAGATGCTTCTGCCAGGAATTCTGTCACAGCAACAAGAAAAGTGATTAATATGCCCCTTCCTCCCATTTATTTCTTGAAGTCATTGGCATACATTAAAGGGCACCTGAGGCGAGGAGACTCAAGGAGACAGAAAATGTCACTCATTGCCCAGGAGAAATGACACAAGAGAAATTCCTGTTTTATGGTATAAAAATATGCAAAATGTCTCTGTGAATATGATAAAGAGGCTAGTGTATTTTAGCCTGTAATTGAAAGACATTGCCTTGGTCAAAATAATTGAACCTCTGGGAATTGAATCCTTGTTCCTTCACACCTTTCAAAGCCGCATTTCTGGGATATATGAAGAGATTCTTTTTCTCTGGTCTGACTAGAATGGAAATGTTTGCAGGAGGCCAATTTATGCAGCAAAATTCAACCAGATCAAACAGATTGCGTTTAAATATAAAGTTGAGATTTCCTGAGGCATCCAGGGCTTGAGGCATGGGAACACAGGCAGAGGGAAATAATGACCTAAGTGTTCCTGATGTTTTGGGTGTTGCTCTTCTCAGGACCTTTGTCTACTGTTATTGTGAGACAGGGGGGTGAGAAAATGGACTAGAAGCATCTTTTGAGCTAGAAACCATAAGTCATAAGAATCTTCATAGGAATGAGGGGGGAACACTGGCATTTACTATTTTACAAACATTAATTTTTAATTATTTGTTTCTGTGGGCCTGTGCAGGCGAATGTGAGTGCCTGCAGAGGTCATAGATGCCAGATCCCCTTGGAGCTAGAGTTATAGGCACTTGGGACCTAACAGACTTGGGTGCTGGGAACAGAACTCAGGTTTTCTCCAAGAGCAATATGTGCTCTTAACTGCTGAGCCATCTCTCCAGGACAGAACACTGGGATTTAAGTTTGCTGTTCTAGGCAGGCAAGAAAGAAGCATTAGACACCAAGAAAGACTGACAGCAGCTATGTGGCTTTTCCTCAAGTCATTTGCTTATAGTATTGTGAGGTTCTCCTGACCCCACCGAAGAATTAGGTCCACTGCTTGCAGCAGACCTTGACTGAGGAGGGGTAGTGCACTACTGGTCTGTCACCCAGCCTCCTGATACTCCGAGGCAATCAGACACAGGAACTCGTTTATTAAACATCAACACACCCTTTATAAACACCAAACTACAAGGCAGCTTTCCTTCTACCAATCACAACAAAGGTCACATATCCACGAGCCTCTCCGGGCATAGCTCAGCATGATGATCTGAGGAGGCCAAGCACCTACATCATCTCTCCTGATCCCAAAAGCCAATCATAATTTTTGGTAAACAAGTTAGGTCCCTGCCCAGCTCACTTTCTCTCAGCGCCATCTTTGGCTTTTGTAGCCAGGCATGTGCTCGGCATACCCACATGGTATTATACAGAGCAAGAGTATACGAAACCAGGAAGGACATAATTGATTATCAAGCAAAAAGTCATCTACAGCAGCAATGCTATACCAATTATGGAAACTGGGGTCCGCAAGGTAAGGGAACACTCAGCAGCAATGCAGGCTAATTATTCGTATCTCTCCAGTGCTGCCCCTGACAAATGCTGTTGAACCAGAATTAAAATCATACATAGGAACAATGTAGAGTAGCCTCCAGACCATAACTAGCTTCATGAAGTCTTCCCAGTGCTGTATTACAAAGACTATGAATCTTCTTTGGAGAAAAACATCACCTAGAGACACCATACATTTCCACGAATCATACCATCCAATGTTCAGGTAGAAATTACTATAAAGAAGGGATCGGGATCCTGAGGCAAAAACTTAACAAATGGAGACAGAAGCAGAGCACTAGGTGGTCCAAACATAAATATTACCAGACTCGGATGTTAACAGCGGCTGATGTAATTAAAGAAAGGAATGCACTGAGCACATTCATCTACAAAAAGAAGGACTGAAAATGAATCTGAAAAACAATAATTTACTTTTAAATAAAAATGATAATTAATTTGTATTGTATTTGTTATTTTACTGTGCATGTTGGGTGGGGGTTATTAAAGGACAGTTTGCAGGATTCAGTCTCCTCTTCTACCACGTGAGACTTAGGAATCTAACGCAGGTACTCAGGCTTGGCAACAAGTGAATTTACTCAAAGAACCAAAAAGGATCATTTAAATTTAAAACTGAAAGGACAGGATGAATAAATTAGACATAGCTGAAGAAAGGATCAGTGAAAAGACAAGCTATCAGAAAGATACTCAAAAACATAAAAAGCAAAAAGCACAAGGTAAATTTGCATGGAAGAAGCTCCTAAGTCTCTATGTCTGTGAACACACAGATGTTAAGGATCAGTTATGTTAAAAATGCTTAAGGACAAATTCAGCACATTTAATTTCTACACTCTGTCCTATTAAGTCTCTCCAGTATATTAACGAAAAATTAAATATATAAACTCCCCTTGAATTCTTATAAGACACCTGGGATCATTTTCATATAATAGAGAGATGAGATAAATACATCCATTACAAATTAAAGATGATTACAAATAAGATATACTGTTAAAGCTTAACATTGAAAAACATCTAGTGCAGCCATTCTCAATCTGTGGGTTGTGATCCCTTTGGCAAACCTCTGTCTCCAAAATATTTACATCACAATTCATAACAATAGCAAAAGTAGTTATGAAGTAGCAACGAAAATAATTTTATGATTGGAGGTCATCACAACATGAGGAATTATATTAAAGGGTCATAACATTAGGAAGGTTGAGAACCATTGCTCTAGTGGGTGTGAGGTTAACTGCACTTATGATTTGTAGTTTTAATGTTATTTATCAAATATCAAGAATATCATTGGAACAATGACACCTTGAATTTTCAAATGTATTTTCTGCTTAGTTAAATCTAACCTCCAGTCTTACAACACCCACTAGAAGTCAGTAGAAATTATGTTCAATTATTTACTTCTCCTCTGTAGTAGAAATGTCATTATTCCAATGGCATTAGATATAATTTCATTCAATTCCCCAGATGCATTCTCTTTCCCCTTTCCTGTCTATCTTCTGATGGGGTGAATTGGGTTAATACAGATGAAATTGCATGACTAAATAATATGATTTATTTTAGTTTTCAGATGCTTTGCAAACTGGTATTTAAGATGGCCTGGTAATCACTGCATATTTCTTTCTAATTAAAGTTCTTTCAGAGAGTTCAGTTGCAGAGTAGAAGAGAAACAAGACCAAGTAAGCAACTTTACATTAATTAATTACCTAATCCCCAGGTAGAGATAGTTGATAGTCTCCATTCCCTGAAGAACAAAATGGATGACCTGTGATTAATTACTGAGACTGTAAATGTAAGACTAATTAGTGCAATGTCACATGTACCTAAGCAATAAAGTATTTGTATCAAAGAAATAGTGACTGAGGGGAGGGTATTTGTGACTCTCATGTTGTAACAAAAACTCCAATCCTGTGCTTTGTGGTCAGCCTTTGTCTTGAGACTGGCATCATGTCCTGGATGCTTCTCTTGGCCAAGCAATTGGAAAATGGGGTAAGGTAACAGCCAGGAACCTGGAGAGAAGCCTGGAGCCAAAATTTCTAGAATAGCAATGAACAGTGATGGACCTAGAAGGTAATTGGGCATTTACTCACCCAGTGAACTGAAAAGAACAAAAATTACTTTTCTTATATATGATGGAGCCAGTGTACTAGAAATCTGATTAAATGGCTCACAACCAGAAGAACGTAATTGGCCAGTGCTATAGAAGTCATTCGCAATTTAAAAAGAAATATGAACTTCTTGTTTAAGACTCATGACTGAAGGAAGACAGAAATGAAACATCTGAGACACATGAGTTCTGTGACTGTTTCTCTTAAACAAGCCCTGAACAGTGTCAGTACAGTTGTTTGAGAAATTCACAAAGGTGCATTCACTTTGGTACACAAAAAGCCACTGGAGAAACTGGTTGTGTTGACAGTCTGCAGTGGGAAGGCATCAAGTCCATTCTTAACTCTACACAAATATCCTCCTACCCTCCAAACATCAAGTTTTGTATAAAGGCTCTTTAGTTGGAGCTAAGCAGTTCTTAGTACACCCAGGTCTTATTGAAGTTCATATTGACATCCTGGGCACGATTCAAGGGCAGCAGAAGGGGCATTTTTTTTTTTTTTTTTTGGTTTTTCAACATCAGATATCCCAATGAGACACTCCTGAATGCTATGGATACAGAAGCTTTCCACAGTCTCTTTCCAGGGCCAGAACTACTCCAATGATCAATCTGTGCTTTGGCAACTCCAGTTAAGCCAAGTTCAGCCACACATTCTTAGTAAGCCAGTTAATCAACTAAGTAATAGTAAAATGAACAGGGAATTGATGTAGACTAAATTGGAAAAAGTGAATAAGAAATGCAGTGACTTGCCCCTTCCAAGTCTGTCTCTGGGTCCCAGGCACAGTGTTAGATTTAAGTAGAAGGCCAGAGTTTTGCATACATAACCAGTCCAAGTTCATTAACCCATTGTTGTCTGGAGTCTAGTCACTCCTACGAGGTGGTCTGACAAGGTATAAATCTCTTTTGTGGAGACAAATAACTCACTTCTTATTTTAGTCTTTTATTTCCTCCCAGCATGAGATTTCTGGGAGTGGAAATTCACCTTTTTAGGGTTCACAGTGTTCTTATTGCCAGGGGAAAGGGCATATTAGAATTGTTATGTCGCAATCACTTCAGATAAGGCTAAATTCTTAAGGATTGCTGGACGATAGATAAAAGCCTACAGTCAGCATTCCACAGGAACCAGTGAAATGGGTTTCTGCCAGCAAGAAAGAATCATTTCCCTTGACATACACCTGTGGTTAGGTCAGGCTAACCTCCAGGCTCCCTGAGTACTTACTAACATATACCTATTCTGAATATCACAGTCCCCAAACTAGCCTTCTGGTTCGCTTACCTCTCAGCCACTATGCTAGCTTTCAGGCTGTTTCAAGGTCCCTCCCCTCACCCTGAAGCTACTCTTTGTAACTGGTGAGGTTTTTCCTTATGTGATAGTTTCTCTCTGCTCTTGTGAGATAGCCCTGGCTGTGGTCTGTCTGCTTCCTGCTAGGCCCTCTCCTCAGAGGTAACCATAGCCTCTAGCTATTCTCACATATCTAAAATAAGAACATTCTCTCCATCCATGGAATGGTCATTTAAGTGGTTTCACTGTCTCCTTGCTTACAAGAGTATTTTCCTTCTTGGTAGGTTAGCCACAACACTATATTTATGAAAAAATTCACCCCTGTAGAAATTCTGTCTTGACACATGATAAACTAATCCTCCTCCATAATCCAAAATCACAGCTGTTCCTCTATGGAGGATAAGTGTGAAGAGCTTCCAGAGGTGGGAGCAGAAAACCTTCTGTTGTGTATCTCCAGGGTTACATTGTTGCTGTCTGTGTATGCTCATGTTGCCCTGGCCTATTGCTACTTCTTTGAGCACTGAAAGTAGTTTCTGGTTAAAGTTTAAACTTTTACAGATCAGTTTGATTGGAAATTTAGGTAACCAGGTCAGTAGGAAAGAGGATGTGAATAAACCGTGGGTACTGGCAGTATCTATGATTAGTACCCTAGAGGAAAGGCTTAGCCTGCTCCAGCAATTCTGGGGTCAATTTAGAGCACACAGAGTGTGAAAAGCAATTCATGTGTCTACTCTTGACAAATTATTCCCACTACTTTTCAGGCAATGAGAAGTCGGGAAAGAGTCCATGCTGTCAAATGGTGAAGGGCTGTGAACATTCTCATGAAATCTCCCTCAGTTTTGGAGATTTTAGTTTGGAAATGCTGCTGTTCCCTATCACAGATATAGACAGTGTGTTTGTGTTTACCCACTATTCTCATCTTTGTACTACATTTTACACTACGCATCTGGGAGTATAGCTATATGTGTTAATAGATAAATTAGTTCAGAAAGATAGTAGGCAGAAAAAAAAATGGATCCTGAAGTTAAACCTAATATGTGGTACTCACTGTCTTATTTGTTTTAGAAACATATTCAGCTATCTCTCTGTGTCTCTGTATCTGTGTGTCTCTGTCTCTGCCTCTCCCTCCCTCCCTCCCTCTCTCTCTCTCTCTCTCTGTCTCTCTCTGTCTCTCTCTCTCTCTCTCTCTCTCTCTCTCTCTCTCTCTCTCTCTCTCTCTCTCTCTCTCTCTCTCTCTCTCTCTCTCTCTCACACACACACACACACACACACACACACCACATAGAATATATCCCACTTTCTATGTTAAACAGAATTGGAGAAAAGTGTCATAAGGGATGTGTTCTTTACCATTGGGAGTGGCTGGTTGCCAGGAGATATGCAAACCTTGATTAGCATATCATTTCACCACAGCTTTGTTTGAGAGGTGATATGGATTATGAGGACTTTTGGAGAGACAGACAACAAGCAGCCACCCACTGCCTCCTTTTACAAAAGGATTAGGAAGGGGAGGAGGGAGTGTAGGTGAATCCTGAGAATTCCAGTGCATGATCTATTTTGAAATTTGAAGTTATGTTCAAGGTCTTAACTTTAGTTGATTGAATATAGCTGTAGAATAAGAGGTATTTTCTTTATTTTTTTCTTATTCTCCTCCTTTTCTACTCCTCCCCCTCCTTCTTTTTTCCTTCCTTCCTTCCTTTCTTTCTCTTTCTTTCTTTCTTTCTTTCTTTCTTTCTTTCTTTCTTTCTTTCTTTCTTTCTTTCTTCTTCTTCTTCTTCTTCTTCTTCTTCTTCTTCTTCTTCTTCTTCTTCTTCTTCTTCTTCTCTTCTCCTCCTCCTCTTTCTCCTCCTCCTACCAAATATTACTCTAGATTTTAGGAGTAATAGAATGAGTATGCAATCAGACATGTCAAAGTACCTATACAGAATAATTGACTCCCTTAGTCATGGGTTCAGTTAGATAATTTACAGATGAAATATGGAATGTTTTTCAGAGATAGAATAGATGTGATATGAAGACAGGTTTGTGCCAGGAGTGGGAAGTACTATAACAAAATACACAAGGATTTTGGCAAACTTTTCCATGGGTGCAGCGGAGCTCTGAGCTGATACTAGAGCCTGAGGAAGGAACAGTGGAATATAAAGTGTACAAGTGAATTATTTGACACTCTTTTGGGTAATAGTGTCAGAATACCAGCTCAATTAAAGAAAACAAAACAATACAGACGTTAACTCACATAATTGAAAAGAACAGGGGCCTGAATGTGTATCATCCCTTTAAAGCTAAACCCAAGGCAGGAAGATGGCTGTGAGGTTGAGGCCAGCCTGGGGTACATAGTGAGTTCTAAACCAGCCTGGGCTACAGTGTGAGATGTCTCAAAATAATTCTGTCAAAGACAGCATTGCCATTGGCTGAAGTCTAGTGAATCCTGATGGCCTAGTATTAGATCCCAGTGTTCTGGGGCTGCTTGTCTTGAAATCTGCAGAAAGCTGTTTAACCTTTGGTGAATGATTCAGTTTCTTTTTTTCTAAATTTGAGAAGATGACTTCTTCCAAGTATATATGAAAGGATTAAGACCTTAGAAAAGTGAATGACACCTTTGCTGTGATTTCCTTTAACACTCTGCTGGAGTTCTTTCCTCTGCTTCCTTCTAGTTGTCTTCATTCTAGAAGGTTTTTCTTACTAGGGAGACTGCATCTCAGCTTCAATGTCAGAAGAAAGGAAGACTGTTTTTCTTAAAATAGTTGGTGCCTGAATTATGATGGTTTAGTTTAACATTTTTAACATAATATTGTGAAAGTAGCAAGCATTCATTAGAAAGCATACTTTGAGTTTCAAGTGGCATACTATAAGATTGAAAGTTATGATTCAAAAGAGTGGTAACCAGCACAACTCCTACCAGACTGGAGATCACTGGAGAACAACCAAGTGTCTTATTATGATGAGTTTCTAAGCTGACAATAGGTAATTGAGGTGTAACAATGCATTTCCAATCAATGATATGCCACAGGTGTTAACAGATATAACTACATTGTCAACTGAATAGCATAACTTACAAGATATTCAAATTATGTTCATAGGACTAACTAAATTACATTAAAATCCAAGAGAGGAGAGCAAACAAGATAGATAGAAGAGGAGGTTTTCTAGCTTCTTAGGCCTGGGTGGAATGTCCACTCTAAAGCTGGGAGTTAGAGCCTATTCACTCCAAGTGTGAAAGAGAATAGGTGTTTTCTCTAAGGGGAAAAAAATGGAGCTAAAGTTTCCAGGAAAAAAAAGAAAGTGAATTCCAGATCAGTTAGAAACAAAAGCAGTGGGACTAGAAAGGTGGCTCAATGGTTCAGCTGCTTGCTGTGAAATCTGATGATATGAGTTCAATCTTCAGGATCAACGAGATGGATGGCGAGAAGGAGAGAAGAAACTCTTAGAAATTATTTTTTGAATTTCACACATGTATGTGTACATGCATGCACACAAAAAATACACACTTTAATTAATTTAAAAATCAAGTAAAATAAATATCTTTTACCCCCTGAGAAGGAAGACTGGATAAGATTCTTTTCATACTGGCTGGGAAATATTGAATGAAAAATAGGGAGGAACAGTTAACAATTCTCCTGATGTTTGACGCTCTCCTTTATTAGAATTAAGTTTATAACTAAGGTTGTCATTAAACTAGGAACTTTTCTTAGTGACGTCATTTTGCCGTGAGCACCTTGTAGATGAAATATTACTAGATTGCTATGGAATAATCATTTTGTACACTGTGAAGATGTGTCATTCTGATTGGTTTATTAAAAAGCTGAACAGCCAATAGCTAGGCAGGATTTTGGAAGCAGAGAGAACACTGGGAAGAAGAAGGATGAAGTCGCGAGGAGACACCAGGGATGCAGAGCAAGCAGAATGGGCTTTACAAGTAAAAGTAACTGAGCCACGTAAAAGAATGTAGATTAAAAGATAAGGGTTAATTTAAATTGTAAGAACTAGTCAGAAATAAGCCTAACCTATTGACAAGCTTTCACAATAAATAAGTCTCCATGTCATTACTGGGGAGCTGGTAGTCCTGACAAAAAGGTCGGACTACAAATGGCAGCCAATGTCTGGCCATGTATATCTATATAACACCAAATAAAGCTTAAAAAGATATTCTAATGACACAAAAATGGAGCCAAATGTGGCTTCCTGCTCTCATATCTCTCATGTCTGCTCAAGTACAGAGATACGTCTCCCGGCAGCTGCCTGCATGCTTGAATCACCGGTGTGCCATGAGCTAAGCCATGGGGTGAATTTAAGGTTTTGGTTACAGAGACAGAAAAGGTTACAGATTCACAGTAAAGCAGGTTAAGATGGACAAAAACCTTGAAACAGGTTACAGGGCATTTAACAATGTACATAGGCTTAGAAAAAAAATAAGTATAGATGGTTTTAAAAAATAGTTTAAAAACAATAAACAAAGTCTTTAATGAGAGAGTAAAGTAATTAAAAAAATAAGCCACGTAAGTTTGGAAATTACACAGGGAGTCTGGATCCTATATGATGTCTTGCTAACTTTAAATTTTTTAAATGCTAATATACACAAAACAATAGCTACTGAGAGACATTGGATTATGGAAACTGCTAATTAAACCAAATTATATATTTTAAAAATGTCTTCACTTTAAAATGGAAGTCAGACAATGTGTTGTGTTGGAGGGAGAAGTTAGGCAACCAAAGGCTGTGGATTCCTTCCAGATTAATAGAAATCAGATTTGTCTGTGGAAGACCTCCTGAGTACCTTGGCTACAGACATGGGGGAGGAAGTCAAAAAAGACTTCAGGACAAAAAAGACCTATAAGCTGATCCCTGCACATGACAACAGTTCTGAGATGAGATGAGACATGATAAATCTTGTTGGCTACAGAGTCCTCATGATTTATTATTACATGCCACTGTTTCATATGGCATGGATAGAGATTTATATTATGGTTTGATTATGTAGTCCAAACAGACTTATAAAATTGACAGATTAATTTTACCTGCTTAAATATAAAGCAAAAATTCATTAAAAAAAAACCCCACACATTCCATACTTGTGTTAATATAAATATGTATGTTACCTTTGAAACTTTATGTTTTTTCAGAGCAAGGGGACCAGATACCAATGAAAATGGGTGGGTCAAGTAATCCAGCATCTCAATGCCTCTGTCACAGTTTCTTCAGAGTTCTGCATCCAGAAGAGCTTGAGGCTGATGGCTGAGATAGTCTAGCCTCACAGACTATGCAAGCCAGGACTTCAAATAAGCCTTTCACTTTCCCTTTGCACAAAGACTGGACAACAAATAATACAGCTAACCCTCCCAGGACTTGACCATTATGCCAATTATCCCAGGGTCTCTTAAATATGGAAGCATCCCCAGACAACAGGAAGCAGTCTAGAGAACATGATGTCCACATTCCCAAGAGGTGGGATGGATGACTTTTGGTCATTCATTGAATAATAGATGATTGCCATCATATAGGGGGTTTGGTTACAAGTTATTGATCATGGTCAGGAAAAAAAGCTAAACAAAGGAGTTATATTCAAGGATCTCTTTTCTTTCTGAAGAAAAAAAGGTGATATAGTATAGAAATGATGAGATAAAAGGGTGGATTGTTGAGTCTACTTTTAAACAACCACTAGTCTCAAATATTTGACATTAGAATGGATTTTTGTATATTGATACAAATTTAAGGTTATTTTTGTTATACTGTTTTTGTTTCTATTCTTGGTTAAGTTATTGTAGCTATGCAGTTCATTTAGAAAGGTTATATAATGTTTTAGTCCTTGAAAGCTATTTATGATAATAAATACAGGTAAATAGTCATCTATAACTATCAAACTTATAGCCATGTTAGATATGTTTTCAAAGTCATACAGAAGTATGTTTTAGATAGATAGGTGATCTTCAAATACTTCAAAGACCTACAAAATATGGCATTTAAAATGTTTTGATAACATAAGGCTTTTCACGACAATGAGACATGTCTGTTCTTGACAACACCAATTTACTTCCCAAAAGGATGATGGGCATCAAAGAACCTTCATGTGGAATTTGCTTTTTTGCTAGCAAAATCTAGTTATTTGGGCAAGAAACTGCCCTTGTCTCAACTGCTGAAAGTATGCTGTCCAAACTGAACCAGCAGGACACAAAGAAAATCAATTGCCAAACTTTGCTAAGACAGGGTAGGACAGTCCTTGAAAAACTACTGCTTCACAGACAAGTCTGTCAGATAGTCTAGGCCTGTAGGCGGAAGATGGATGCTTCAACTTTGCAGAGGAAACTTGGGTGACTGTCTAGGCAGCCAGCTGATTCTGTCATTTCTTTTAGCTTTGGAAGTTGCTTGCTCTGCACTTTCTGTTTACTTAGGTAATAGTATATCTTTCTGGGGTCTTTGATGGAACTGAAGACTAGATAGTCATAGTTATGGTTTCCTTTAGTTACAATAGGAGATAAATTAGTTACAGAACTCTGGACTCACTAAGATAAGATGAATAATAAAATATTTTCTCCAAATACAAATGGACTAAGCATTGTGAATGTAATTCTTACCTGATAATTGTTCTTATTATGTATCGTTTTACTGTGTTGGAGTTAAACCCTTTCATTTTTATTTAGACAAAAAGGGGGAAATGTTGTGGAATAATCTTTTTATACACAGTGAAGATGTGTCATATTGATTGGTTTAATAAAAAGCTTAACAGTCAATAGCTAGGCAGGGTTTTCAGGCACAGATGACACTGGGAAGAAGAGGGAAGTCGTCAGCCAGATGGAGAGGAAGTAGCATGGGCAGTACAGAGTGAAGGTAATAAAGCCACAAGGCAGAAAGTAAATTGATAGAAATGGGTTAATGCAAGTTATAGGAGATAGGATATTAAACTATCAGCTGAGCTTAATAATAAGTCTCTGTGTCATGATTTGGGAACTGGCTGGCAGGACAGAAAAATCTGCTTCCACCAGATTCTTCTAGCTCATGCTTGCTTTTTTTCTTTCTTGTTTTTTTTTTTTTTTCTTTTTTTTTTTGGTGGCGGAGTGGGAGGGGTGGCACAGCCACTTCACTTGGGTGAATGACTTAACCCAATCTTTGGTCCTAAGTATTTTTCTAATTTATGATCATTTATAGAATTGTTTATGTAATTGATAAGTAGTAATAGTATGAAAAACTATGTGTAACACTCTTAGCATTTTCATGAAATACCAGACAGGTTTTTCAATTTCCTCTCATTTAAAAAAACAAATTTAAACTTTTCATTTGTGTGTGTGTGTGTGTGTGTGTGTGTGTGTGTGTTCACAAGCACACAAGTATAAGCATGGATGACACAGTGTTCATGTGTAGGATAGAGGACGTCTTCCAGGAGTTGGTTCTCTCCTTCCACTATGTGGGTCCTGTGGATCGGTCTGAAGGCTTGGCAACAGGCAGCCTTCCTAGCTGAGCCGTCTCTCTGACCCTCTTGAATTTTTATATAATGTCTTCAAGTGTCTAGTCTGAAGAAGAGCGCATGACAAATAGTGCATAAAAAGCTCTGTTGATTTTCCTAACACCGAAAATGTGAGTTTTCTTCTTTGTTGTTTTGCAGAGTGTGGCTAAGCTGGCTGAGGCTGTAACACTGTTTTTCCATTTCTTCCCTCTGCTTTGCTGTTGCTCTTTACTAGCAAAAAATCAATTAAGGCTCAGTACTGAGTCTTATCTGAAATATTCTGGTGTCATAAAGCAAGGTCCTCTTTTATTGCCCTGTCATTTTTCTAAAAAGAAAAAAAAAAAAAAACCAAACCACCATTAGAAAATGCAGTCTGCTCTAGAAGTTTCCCCACTATATATATTTAAAAAAAAAAACATAAATTCTCAGTTTTCAGAGTTACAATACAATAGCACTGGTCCTAAATTTATGTCTCTGAACAAAAGTACAATTCCCTTCCTCATTGCCTCCTGTCTTCTCTGTTGCCCTGTTTAATTTACTGTTATTCAATAGCAATTAAAACAATAGTCACATCCCGGTCAGTTGCAACTAAAAATCATTACAAGTGAACGGCTGCTGTGGGAGAGTGTAGGGGAATGGAACCGGAATCTGTCTTCTGTACCAGGGTTACTTGCAGTCACAAAGGCTAAAAAGCAGGTGGGAAGGGATCCTATGTAATGGGAGAGGCCAGGGCAGGGGATTTATTTAGTAAGAGTCAGAAGACAGAACATGAGCAGGTGACTTTACCTATGCTTTTAGTCAGTGGAGCTAAACTAGTTATGGATTTTGGATGCAGCATTCTAAGTGCCTCAAACATCTGAGGTCCATCTAAGGTGACATCAACCTCTTGTTCAACTAGAAAAAGGACCAAAAATTCAGAAGGGATTAGAGATGCCAAGTGACCAGGAGAAGGAACTTCTGACTCTGACATTTTGAACAGCCCAAGAGAGTTACTCAGGAGTCAGTTACCCCACAGAATGCTAGAAGCCCTGGCGTGTGTGTGTGTGTGTGTGTGTGTGTGTGTGTGTCTGTGTGTGTCTGTGTGTGTCTGTGTGTGTGTGTCTGTGCCTGTGTTTGTGTGTCTGCCTGTCTGTTGAGATAGGAATAAAGAAACATGATCCTAGTTCGTTGAACTCAGGTTCTACTCCTGTTTCACTGTGAAGAAAAGAAGGAAATTCTCAGGCTCCCCAACTCTGCTTCCTTTCCTGTGAAAAGAAGATGCTGGGGGATTTGAAAGTACAGACATGCTTTTCAGGTAACTCAGTGGTTGAAAAACGTAAGGGCTAAGAACTCAGATAACTGAACTATACACACAGAGGTTTTGTTATAAATTTGTTACAGTTTGTGTTATAATTTGGCTTGTAGAAACAAACACTGTACCTCTTGAAACCTCCTGGTTTGGCTTCTGAAGTAGGCAACCTCTAAACCATTCACCTTTCAGATTAACTTTATATATGAATCCCTCTGAGCAGCATAAGATCTCCTAGCCATGTTGGTAGGTAGCTAGTCAGATATTAGCAGGTTTGAAGATGGATCCCTTCCCTCACAATCAATAGCTTGTAAAACCAGGAAGTGAGACTGTAGGATTCTGACCACTGGTCAAAGGGACCAGATCTGTGTGATTCCCTGGCCCAGAGTAAAATCATGGTTTTCTAAACTGCTCAAAATATCATTAAGAATATCATATCTAGCTAGAGGCTTACTTGGTAAAGGACAAAGACATACTATTGTTCTTCCCTTAATAGTTAATCCAGATGAGTCTGTCAGTCACTTAAACAAGAAAATGCCTGCCAGGAATTTGTGTGCTACACAAATTCTAAGCACCAGTTCAAAGCCTACCTAAAGGCCCACATGACGATCTTTATGACCACTATTCACTCTCATCCCTGAGAATGGTTTTCTTTGCAATAATCCCTTTGGTCATTGCCTACTTTCACCCTCAACAATACTTCCTGTTATTCTAGAATTTACTCTTCCTGTCTTTTGTACTAACTTGGATATCTTTCATCTGAATTTATTCCAAAGAGATCACATGGCCTACAAAAAAGATAGGAAGCCAGATCAAGATCCTAGCGACAGCTGGGCGGTGGTTGCGCACGCCTTTAATCTCAGCACTCAGGAGGCAGAGGCAGGCGGATCTCTGTGGGTTCGAGGCCAGCCTGGTCTCCAAAGCAAGTTCCAGGAAAGGTGCAAAGCTACACAGAGAAACCCTGTCTCAAAAAAAAAAAAAAAAAAAAAAAAAAAAATCCTAGTGACATTGTCAGCACCACACCTGACAGTGTCTGGGACACAGCATTTGAAAACCCAGTTTGTTGATTAGCCTTACCATTCTCTTTCAATTGTTAGCCTCAAAAAGCAGAGTCTTTGTCTTTCTGATTTTTAGGCTACTCCTTCATTTGACAGACCTTGTCTTGATCTGTGTAGCCACTTTCTTTACATTCCATGTAATTGGCCTCCTGGAGATCTTTCTTTGAGAAGCAAAATTGTCAGTGGTTTCATTTGAAAAGTGGGAGACACCAGAAGCAACACTCCTTTTCTAAGCAAAGACAGCTTCAGGGAAACCCATGCTTATCTGGCAACCTTGCCAGAGGGGCATCTTTACCTCCACTTTAGTCCACCCCTCGTCTGGTCTTACTTCTCTTCTCTGTTTGGATTTCCAGTCCGATTCCAATAACCCTTTGAGCTCTGGGACAGTTAATTTGCCTGTGCTCCCTGTGGAGCTGACCTCAAACCCAGAGCATCTTCCCAGCTATTTCAAAACTGCTCTCTAGATCAGCTCCCTAGAGACATAGAAGAGCAGAAGCTGATTCCTGTGCTCTAAACAGCTCCAGCGAAACTTCCATATTTGCTTGCCAACCAGAGAGTGCTCCCTCAATCCTTTGCCAGCATCAGCTGCTTACAAGGCCATTGTAAGCAGTGTGTGTGTGTGTGTGTGTGTGTGTGTGTGTGTGTGTGTTGCTGCTGTTGTTAGAGATTGAGCCCAGGACCTTTTGCATGCTAGGCAAGCACTCTACTGATAAGCTAAAATGCCAACCCAATATTCTTCCTTTCTTTTTATAAATCTTCAAACATCTTCCATACAATGCACTCCAGAGAAAAATGGAAAGCTCAATAAAATACAGAATATGGGACTGTCTTACAATGTAGGCAAACAAAGAGTATCCAGCACTTTTGAGGTCAATTCTCAAGTAGTCCAACTATGAAAGAAAAAAAAAAGGACAATATTGAAATTAAAGTCCTCTGGGAGTTTTTTTAAGCATTTGCCTTCACTTAGGTCCCACAATAATAAACAGAGCTGGCTTCTGATCTCCTATAGGATGAAGCAGCGTCCTACTTTGTCATCCTGGCAAGAGGATCAAAAGAATATTCCTCTGTCTTAATAGAGTGGTTATTACACAATGCCCCTTGCCCTTGGATTTTTAAAACGGTGAGCTCCTTGGCAGGAGGAACTGCCTTTATGTAAATCTAGTTGTCTATGTTTCTACTAAAAGTAGTCCTTTTCCATCTGTAAATAATAATTCTCTCTACCTATAGGTCTTTCTCTGCCTATAAGTAACTGAGGTGTGTTTTGTACCATTCTACTATGTTTAGCAAACTACAAAGGACTCAGGAAACCTGGCAATATCATGGCCCGTTTCCTTCCTTAAAATTAAGAGGAGATCAATACTAATATTATTGAGGCAGCTGTGACAAATACCTTATTGGTTGACAACCTAAATATGAATACTTGGAGTCTCAAAGTTCTAAGACTAAGATCAAATTCAAGATGCAGAAACATCTAGTGTCTGATGAAAACCTGATTCCTGTTTTGCATGTGGTTGTGTTCTCTTGTAAATCCCGTGGCAGAAATCAGAACTTGAAAGCAAGCTGTTATGTCTGTTCTCCTCAAGACACTAATTCCACTGTGAGGACCACACTCTCTTAACTTCAACTATATTTACTACCCTAAATCCATATCTTCTAATACTGCGACACTATCAGTTTAGAATTTTGGCTTCAGTACATGAATGTGGGGGGAAGGCATACAAAATTTAGTTTATAGCACATGGAAGCCATCTGAAAGCAGAGGATTGGGTGTAGAGTTACATGTTACTTAGTAATAGGGATGCATTATCAGAAGTGTGACATTGGGTGAATGTACTTATACAAGCCTAGAAAGCATGTGCTTAGCACTTAACACACCCCCTTTATGTCATCAAGAAACATGGTTAAATATGAGATGTTTTGTGGTTGCTGTGATCATAACAGAACATCTTGTTTTATAGGACATTTTTCTTTATTCTACAGAGAACATTCTATAATTATAAAATATAGCATAGTAAATATGTAAACCAGTGAGTCATTTATTATCATTATCTAATATTATGTACCATGCATAATTGAATATGCTCTAATTTTCCTTGACTGGTAGCATATTAGGTTTGTTTACCTCAGCACTACCACAAATGTAAGTTATGTGTTGCAATAAAACATCATGACAGCTGTGACATAGCTGGGTGATAGGAATTTTTCTGTTCCACTATAACTTTATGGGGATACTGTCTTACATGAAGCCCAATGTCAATGGGAATGCTGCCAGTGAGGTAGGTTTGAGTCTATACAGTCAGTTGGACTGTGAAGTGTGGATAGGATCTGAATGGAGGAAAATGGGCTCTACCTATGCAGGAGGAAAGGACTCAATTTTAACAGTCTTACTCAAGGAAAATGTAATTGAGACCAGGAAAATGAATTCCTAGCAGATGCCAGGTGACATATTTAGGATAACTGAAAAGGCCAAGAGATATAAGTAAGATCTGATTGGTGGACAAAGACTGATGAAGTATCTTGAAGACCAAGGTAACCTTCTAAGAGAATAAACATATACAGACATTTACAGTTGAGAAAGGTCCACTGTCGGTCTTTGAAACATGACTCATTACCTCTGTACTGCAATCCTTTCCCAGTGCATTTGCGTGTGTGTGTGTGTGTGTGTGTGTGTGTGTGTGTGTGTGTGTGTGTGGTGTATGTGTATTCATATGTGCATAGGCATACAAATATATGTATGAGCATATATGTGGAGATCTGATGCTGATATTGGGTGTCTTTCTTGATCACTTTACTTTATTTGCAGTGTCATCTCTCACTGACAGTAGAGCTTGCCAATGCCAGGTCTACATAGCCAGTTTACCAAAGGGAACACCTTAGCCTCTTTCATGTTCTTTAATATTAAGGAAAAGAATTATTGTACAGTCACGATTCTACTAACTTGGGAAATGTTTTCTTCTCTTACATGATATCATAGGCATGGTTATATTAATAAAAATAAAGCATTAATTGGGATCTTCAAATTTCTAGGCCATGCCTTCCACCATTGTATGATTTGTAGTAATATTCCCTAACATGCTTTTATAGTCCATGTCAGAGTTCTTTTATCCAAGTTTCAATACCACGGTTCATAAATAGGATCAATATGCTGACCTCATAAAATGTTGCAAAAACTCAGTGGAAAAAACTAGTATTGGTCTTGTATATATGAAGATGAACTATTGCTGAATCAAAGCCCTTTTATCAATCAGTCATTCATCTCTTCCCTGTTAGGATGTACTGTGAATCTGGTGGGCAGAGAAACCATTGTGTATTTCTACATCAAAAGAACTTCATAGGCAAAATTTCTCTAACTCTAGGGTGGGAGCATGTATGGTGTTCAAGGTAGTTTATTTGGGATGGGTTCCTGGGAAACAAAAGTAAGGGAGGTAGCTGGGCAGCAGCAGTGCACAACTTAAATCCCAGCACTCTGGAGGCACAGGCAGGGGGATTTTTGAGTTTGAGGCCAGCCTAGTCTACATAGTGAGTTCTGGAACAGCCAAGGCTATACAGAGAAACCTGTCTCAAAAACAACAACAACAAAGTAAGGCAATAGGGAAGGAAGAAAGAAAATCAATGAAAGAAGTGTTAATGAGCAGATTTTCCCCAAGGACAATTAGGACTCACCCTTGTTGGACCTTTCTTTAGCAGCTTTAAGAAGTTTTGGTGTTTTGTATGAGGCAAGGCCAGCTAGAATGCTTATCCACTGATTGCCATGTCTCCCAGTCACCTTGAGCCATCCTCACAGACCTGAAGTCAAGGAAGGCTGCATATGGTCATTGTCTCCTCAGGTGAAGCACATTCAGAGGTCTTCTGAACAGATAGGAGAGAACTGCTGGTTTCAGTTATAGGAAATATGATTTGCTAAAGAAACAGCATTGTCAAAGGATATTTATTCTCTTAATCAATGGGATGTTCTATAGGCTGGGTGGGGAGGTGTGGCTACAATTCTGGCTGTTATGCACCTGCAGCAGGAAGACTGTGAATATCAAAATTCAAACTCAGACTTGAGAAAGGAGGAGGAAGAGAAGGAAGTGGAGGAGGAGAAACTGGAGAAGGAAGAGGAAGATGAGAGGAGAAGAAGGAGGATGCATTTTTTTTTTAATGAACATGAATGGGAATGAATGACAAGATTTTAACATCATCTCTTGGCTGTGTACACAGAGGAACACTGTCTTTATGCTGCTGAGAGTCCCATAGAGATCGGGTAGAGTATCCCATTTAATAGTAAAAGCTGAACTCTCTGTCAAAACCCAGCTGACCAGCTCATTGAAAATGATGTAACTGGTTATCTATTGAGATTTAGCCTGCCACACAGGTAGAGCCATGTGTATATCAGAAGTTGCACTAAACTTTGAAGCAGATACCCTTTGGGTAGACAGCAGTAAAGAAAAACAAAATCAGCAAAAAACTAGCCAGAAGAGCTACAAAATGTTCAATGATAGTTTCTGAAGAAAGTCAAAATGATCAAAATGTTTACATTACTGAAAACATGAAATCTAAAGAATATTTTTTTAAAGTGCCTCTGATATTAAAAAAAAAAAACAACTAAAAACTGTAATTGCTAGGCATAGTGGTGTACAACTTTAATCTCAGCATTGGGGAGGCAGAGGCAGGTGGATCTCTGTGGGTTTGAAGCCAGTCTGGTCTACAGAGTGAGCTCCAGGGCAGCCAGAACTACATAAAATTGAGAGCCTGTCCTCAAGCAGCAGCAACAAGAGCAAAATAAACCAAGGTGTGGGGGCCTAACTCACATCTTGGATGAAAGCTCATAGAAAGGATAAAAAGAAGAAAGAAATAAAGAGAGAGGGAGGGAGGGAGAGAGGGAGGGAAGAAAAAAGATGGAAGAAGGAAAACAAGCAGGTAAGGAGAAAGAAGAGGGCTGTTCCCTTTTGGGAACATGCCTAAGCTTAGAGGGATCTATGTCTCACATTTTAAGTATCAAGATGATTAATTATATCACTTAAAGATTGATTGAATGTCTAATTAATCAGTTAATTACTTGACCTAACTATCCATTCAGACAAAATAATCGTGGTGACAGTTCTGTCTAGACACTGCCTGATTTCTTCAAGGTCAGAGCCAGGGAGAATCTCAGAGCAAATTCCCAGTGCAGAGGGTTCAGAGTTCAGTGGCCCTCATGAGGGAATCAGTTGGACTTTTTTCAGCTGGTAATTTTCTTGTTCAGTTGACTCTTTTACTTAAGTTTTTTTTTTTTAATTCTAAATTATGTGGTGTGTGTGTGTGTGTGTGTGTGTGTGTATGGGTGCAGATGCCCATGGAGGCCCGAGAGGAAATAAGATTTCTTGGAAGTGGAGTTGTAGGCATTGTGAGCTGCCTGACAGGGGTGCTGGGAACTAAACTCCAGACTTCTGAAAGAGAAAACAGTAAGTGTTCTTAACCACTGAACCATCTCTCTATCCTTTAGTTCTTGCTGGGTTCAATTCCTGCCCCATGTTTCTAGAACTGGGTGGAATTTGCAATTCTGGAAGAGGACTTTTCAATTCCTAATATTATGCTGCAGGAACTGATAGCATATAAAACTAAGTAGGTATACAGGTTTCTGCCCACAGAAATCTTTCCTAGAGATACAAGTAAAAACATCAAAGTGTGTCTTCAAGCCAGAACATGTGGAAACATGCCTATAAATTTTAATAATGATCAGAACCAGTGCCTGCTCTATGTTCACTTTTTAAATTAGGATGGGTAATAGATCTAGGAAACCTTGAATTTCATTATCTTCTTTTGACTCTAGAACCTAACTAATAAGAAGAGGAAGCATCACTGTATGTGTGTTACTTATAGGCAAGTCCCCTAGTAAGAAGTGAACATACTGAAATAATCTTAATTTATTCAGTATGCAAAGTCTATCATTAAACAATGTTGTCCACACCCATCCACCCCTTGTTCAGAAAGTCATTCTTTGAATAGGAATTCTAACAATCAGATTCTGGGTAAATTTAATAATTCAGTTTAGTCAAAACAATACTTATGCCTATGTCAATATATTTTTTAAGATTTTATTTTTGTCTGTCTTTACAAAACTCACCTACTAAAATATATTTTGCTTATTATACTTAAAAACATATGATTTCAATTTCTTTGTCTTGTCTTTTGGCACAAACTAAAGCATGTAGCACTTTTAAAGGGCAAATAAGAGAAATACCCTTGTACTCCATTTAAAAGAAAAGTTTTTAGGATTTTGCTGTTAGTTTTAGTGTTTGGTACCCTTTTAATACAGCATCAAAAATCCTTTGATGCTATAATTTACAAAAACAAATGTTATATACTGATAATTTTGTGAAATGCTTATTAAAACAAATGAAAAAGGCAATCATGTTTTAATGATAAATTATATCAATTTTCCATATAGCTTCATTTGATTTTCCTAAAGATTTAGATGGAAATGACCATAAAGAGAATGATTTTCATGAGTTGTTTTGATCTGATGAGTTTGTTTGTTTCTTATATTATAGTATTAATATAGAAATGACTTTTAAAAACAATTCAAATGTGATTTTCAAGGAGTTGGAGAAATGTCTTAATTGTTAAGAGCACTTAACTCCCCTTGAAGAGGACTGTAGTTGAATTCTCAGCACCCACTTGTGAACTTCCTGTAACACCACCTATGGAGAGCTAATGCCCTATGCCCTCTGCTGATCACTGCGGACATCTGCACATGAGTATATATATATTTACAGATAGACTATCTACAGATAAATAAAAATAAAACTTTAAAAAGTGATCTCAATCTGGGCAGGAAGGCAAACATCTACACCACAGAAGTAGGGAAGCTGAGACAAAGGGATCCTGAATTGAAGGGCAGCCAAAAAGACAAGCATTTCTTTCTATGACTGGATTTCAGGAGGGTCTATCACATTTGTCCCTTAACACTTAAATTCAATGACATTAGTTCATGTAGCAGAATTCTTGATTTCAAATAGTTTTAATTGGCTTTAATAAATTGTTATTTTTTATTTTTTAAAGGAAATATTTTCTTTTTAGTAAAACCATCCCATCTGTTACTACAAAATGGTTCACAATGCCATTTTGTTGGATCTACCACCATGCTTCCTTTTGAACTGACACTAAGACAGACACTAAGTTTCTGTGACTTTGGGGAATCTCTTCACTACTTGGAGCTCTAGTTTTGAGAATTTTTTTGATGTCTGAAAAGTACTAGCTTTGGGTTTTCTTTGTTCATCCCTTTATTTGTGAATGTGTTTAATTTCTATGTCTTATGCCCCTCCTAATAAAATCCTTGTTTTGAATTTAATACTGTCATGTGTTCTACTTTATTAAGACAGACATTTTAGAACAATGACTTTGAATATTCTGCGTAAATTGAAGAACATAAAAATATGAATCACATGTTGTAAACTGTTCGAATGCATCATAAACAGGTTTATAGCCAGTATTTTACTAGAATTTTCTAGAACTGTATTTTCTTTTGATTCCTTTCCCTAGTTCATAGGTTAATGCTAAGTTTATTACATTTTCAAATATTTGATTTTTTTTTTTACAACTGTTATTCTAGGTTCATTTTCTTGAGTGGAGGAAAAATACTTTCTATGATTTCTGCAAATTTATTGTCTTGTGACACAGAATATTATACAATTTGGTGACTATCCCAAATGCTCTTGAAGAGAATAAATACCGAGAATGTTTTGGTGGAGTTGTCTATAATTGTGGGTTCATCAAATTCTTCCAGTTTTCTTCCTTCAATTTCTTTTTTTCAAATTCTTATGAGATTTCGTTCATGTATTTTAAAATTCTGGAATTAAGGGTATACAATTTAATCATTTTTCTTCTTAATATATGTGCACTTTGATAATAAATGTGTGTGTTTAATCCTTAGTAATATATGTACTCTTGAAATATTTTTTAAATATATTAATAAAGGCAGAAAGCCTTTCTTTCTGTAACAATTTTCTGGAAAATTAAAAAAAACACGTAATTTTTCCCAGCTATATATAACATAGATTTAGTGATATATGCTTTGTTCTAAAAACTGAACATATCCTCTTCTACTGAGGGCACTCACATTTGAAGCAATTCCTGCTATACTTTTGTTTCAACTTTCCATAATTTGCATTATTTCTCATTTATTTAAATTTTCATCGTTTGCATGAGTATACGAGTGTATGAGTGTATGTGTGTAGGCAGGTGTGCTATGGCTTGCCTATTGAAGAAAGAAGATCACCTGAGGGGGTCACTTCTTTCCCTGTACCATGTGGGCTCTGGGGACTGAATTGAGGTTGTCATGCTGAGTGGGAAGTGCCTTTATCCAATGATCATTTCTTGACTCCTATAGTGTGTGTGTGTGTGTGTGTGTGTGTATGTGTGTGTGTGTGTGTGTGTTTTATTGTAATATATTTATTGTTTTATTGTAATATATTGTGTATATTGTAATATATATATATATATATATAAATTTTGTAGTCCCTCATTGTTCTTTATAAAATTAATTAAGCATTTTAGTCTTCCATTCTATTTCCTATGCAAGCCATATGCTTATATGATATACCCCTTTAAATTTTGCTGTTTTCTCTACATTTATAAAGTAAACTTTTAACTTATCACAGAGTATATTTAATATCATGCCACTTTCTGTAGAGTCTTAGAAATTCATTAAGTATTTTTCAATTTTTCTCAACTCTGTTTTATTGTAACACATATAATCACTTTCCTTATATCAGAAATCCCTCAAAATCTCCTATGCCCTCCCTATTTTTTGAATGATAAAAAGTTTGTATTTTCTCATATGCATACCACTACTAATGTTTCATTTTCTTCTTCTTTGAGGATTTGAGTTTTTACTAACACATCTTATCAATTTGTGTGTGTGTTTGTGTGTGTGTGTGTGTGTGTGTGTGTGTGTGTGTGTGTGTGTGTGTGTAGTTTAAGCCTCCTCAGAGGGTAGGATTGTTAGTTGTTGTTCTAGTCTTAGATGGTCTTTTAAAAAAAAAAACTGAAAGCCAGATATCTGGGTAAAAGCTGAAAGATCACAGAAGCAGAACAGCCAGTCACAAGTTCTTACCTCTATGAAATCCTCAGCCTAAAGAGAGTGAGTTCCTGTTTCCTCATGCCTCATATATCTTTCTCTGCCCTGCCATTTTAATTCTTGGGATTAAAGGTGTGTGTGCTTCCCAAGCAAAGGCATGAGATCTCAAGTGCTAGGATTAAAGCCATGTGCCACCACTGCTTTGATCTGTTTCTCTCCTATACTGAATCAATATCATATAGCCCAGTGTGGCCTTGAAGTCACAGAGATCCAGAGGGGTCTCTGCCTCCTGAGTGATAGGATTATAGGTGTGTGCCACCACTGCCTGACCTCTATGTATAATCTAGTGGCTGGCTCTGTCCTCTGATCCTCGGGCAAGTTTGTTTAGGATTCACAATATATCACCATTGTTAGTGAAAGAGTTCTGTAGTGATTTGGTACATTAGTCAGCTAGGCAGGAGTAGGCTATCTTTATAGGAGGTCAAGCTACTTCCCTCTCCACCTCGAAGCTTTACCCCTTCCATTCAACATGACCACATACCCTAGTGTGAGTTCATCTCTTTTTCAGACAAAAGATCCAGGAAGAGCCTTCAAGCGTGAAGCCAGAACTTTGTGTCACCACTCTTCTATCACATTACATTGTTCTGGGCTACAAGTTGTCCAATGTGTGATTTCATTGTTTCCCTGACATTACATAGTTTTCTACTTATTTGCAGCAGGTGGTTAAGTTCAGTGATAGCTACCAGAGAACTACCAAAAGTGGGAATTATGCAATTAATTTTAGAATTATTATTCAAATAACACATGATCTGATGTTTTGATATTGATGTTTCATTATATTTGTGAGATGATTATTTTTGTCTTTGATTCTTCTCTGTAGAAAAAATTGGTATCATAAGTAAATTTATAGAAACCCAGTGAGAATTGTTTTTTTAACCTTTTGTGAATATATTTCTGACTTAATGAACCTATGCAGTCTTGGATGAAATCATGAGATTAAGTGATTAACTGACAAAGAGAGGAGTAGGTGAGGTCAGAAGCTTGGGTGATGTTTGTATATCGAGCTACAGAATTCATATTCCTTGTACAGTAGCTAATGAATTCTGTGCTTATTGATCTGCTAGACCAAGAGGACTTACACAAGGGGCATGACAAATACAACAGCCAGGCAAACAATACATCATTGTGTCATTTATTCAAAGACCCTCAGATGCAGAGTTTGTGGCCAACAAGGCATGCAAAAATAAGAACCCACAGTGTCAAGTATTTCATAGCTTGTTTTATAAGTATATGCTGAGGTTGTATACTATTGTAGAAAATGTAACTTGTAACATGCAGACCTCTTCAGAAGCCATACATCCTTTTTTTGTGCATAAGCCACACATATGTATTTTGATCTTATCTACCACTAATATCTCCCACACTCTTCTCTAGGACCTACTGCCTATCTCTTAACTTTGTGCCCCCCCCTTTTCTTGTTGTTATTATTAATAGCACCCTGACTTCAATTAGTACTGGCCATATGTGCTTGAGTATGGACATTCTCTGAACATGGACAACCTACCAGCACCCAGATTCCAAAAGAAAAATGATACTTTGTTCCTCAGCAGCCATCAACTAGCAGTACTTCCTTGTCATAGGTTTTAACTTAGGACTCTCTCCTCCTTTGGGGCTGGAATTTTGACTGATTTGATTTTCTGAGGGTCTTGTGCCGGCAGCTACAGCTGCAGTGAGTTTATGTTTGCTTTAGCCATGTTATTTTCAGAAGACAGCATTTCACAGCTCTTCCCATCATTTTCGATTCTTACATTTTTTCTGCCCACTAGAGACACATTTTCTCATTGGCTGGTAACTTTCCCAGTAGGCTAGGCTATCTGGTCAACAAGCCCCAGGGATTGACCTGTCTCCACTTCCCTGCACTGAGATTACAAGCTTGCACCACCAGACTTGGCTTTTTGTTTTTAATTGGCTCTCAAAATGGAACTCAGGGTCTCATCGTTGCCAGGTAAGCACTTTATCAACTGAGCCATGTTCCTCAAATCAAAATCTTACTTTTATGTTTAAAGGTTCTATTATGGAATTTCCAAACAAAATGCCTAAGTAAATAGTGGGTGGAAATGAAGTACAATATAGGGACCAATTTAAAGGGATTTAGTAGATTTTACAGAAAACTGAATGTTGATTAACTATAACTGTGATCATCTAAAAAGCTAATGCAGTGCATGAATGAATCCGTTGAAATAAAATATGTATAATCAAGAAAATGATACCCCTGTTACATTCACAGCAGTCAAGACCATGCCCAGATAATTGTAGTTCACTTTGGGTGCCTTCTTTTTAATAGGGAAGATTTTTTCAAGTTAGCTGGATCAGAAGGTTGAGCAGTCTGGAAATCACATGCTGTGGTCTGGGCTAGATGGGATCATAACAATTTACCAGGATAGGTAATAATTTTCCAGTGCTTTGCAAAGAATGTTGTTATATATTCATTTAACCTTTATGCTGAGTAGAATATGAGCATGTGAGGATGAAAGGTGAGGAACAAGAGACTTTGTTGAAAGCCCTATGCCCATATTCTGTTACCAACTCCCTCCCCGAAAATGCAGCTTCCATTCAATATCCATTCACTCAGAACTTAGAACTTTGCATATTCCATTCAACCAGTGAAAGTCAGTATAGAAATAAATAACTTTTATCCTTATGCTTCCCTTTGGGAAAGTATCTCAAACTGCCTAATTGATCTACCTTGTAACTTACTCAACACATTTCATCCAGTAGACACAATATTACCACTGAGCATGCTAATCAACTTTCCCTTATCTCATTACATACTGGGTTTGTTGGGAGGGGGGGTTGGTTTGATTTTGTTGTTTTTCTTTTTAATTCAGTGTATCTTATAAATTAGGGCCACATATTCGTGTCTATCTTGTACTCAAACGTTCTTTGCAAAGAATAGTTGAAAAACTTCAATTCTTTTAATATAAACATAATTGATTTTATCTGCTCAGGAAATACATTGTTACTTTCTTCTTCATCCTTCTAGAGTTGCTTTGGAAAATTGGAATAAAATTTTATACATAGCCTCAAAGATTAAAGCTAAGATCTACGTGTAGAAAATTCAAGAGATAAATTTGAATTCATATAAAACCCCAGATGTAAAATTAAACTGTTAAAGAAGCAGAACAAGAACTTTTCAAATTCTCCAACCTTCAGAACCAGACAGCATTCAGTATCCACTCACTCAGAACTCCCTTCCTCCAAAAGCTTAAGACATTTTGTGATTTTTAAGGCTACGGATAGATGGCTCAGTGAGTAAAGTACTTGCTGCTCAAGTATTTGGACCCGCAGGAGCTGTTTAGATATAGACACAGTAGCACATACCTGTAATTCCAGTGTTCTGGTGGCAAATTGGGAGGTAGAGACAGGAGAATCCTTGGAAGTCCATAGGGCAGTTAATCTGGCATGTACAGCAGTGAACAATAAAGAAAACCTATCTCAAATAAGATGGAAGGCAAGGACTTCTGACTTCCACAGGTCTCATATGACAAGCATGTGCCCAAACTCACAATAGTGCACACACACACACACACACACACACACACACACACACACACACGTGTACGTGCATGCACCATATGTTTTAAGAATTATTTTTAATTTTTAATTATGTGAATGTGTGTACTGTATGTGCACTCTGTCCAGGTATCCTAGGACACCAGAAGGGTTGTTGGATGCCCTGAAACTGACTTCTAGAGAGCTGAGCTGCATGGCATGGGCTCCAGGCACCAAACCTGAGTCCTCTACAGCAACAAATCAAGTTCTTAACCTCTGAATCATCTCTTCAGTCACATGTTTTACTTTTTTAATGGTTTGGACTTGTAACTTAGTTTCTTAACACAATATCAGTTTTTGTATATGAAAATATCAAAATGGGTAATTGTGGTAGATGTGGCAGAGGAAAGTAAACATCAATCCACTGTAATGTATATGTATATATATATATATATATATATATATATATAATATGAAAGGTTTCACAGCTATCTTTCTCTATGAATTCCCTCCCCCCTTTTTTCTTATAATTACAGCTACTATTTTTGGCTGCCATTTCTGCTACTTTAGTTAATAAATAATCCAAGCACAGTGGAGCTACTTTGCAGAGTAACAGAATACTATGGAAATTTTTTTCACAATGTACTTGACAACAGAGATGTGATTTACCACTTTCTGGGAAAAACACAATGAGTATGAACTAGAGTTTTACACAAGTCTGTCACTGTGAAGGACATCAAATGCATAATTTTACACATACACACACTCTAAAATGCTCAGGAGAATCACTTGAGAATGTACTAAATGTTTTATTTAAAAAATTATTTCAAGAAAATGTTCTTATTAGGAGTATTTTATGACAGTGTTTTGAGATTTCAATTGTTATAGTAAATGAAATAAACATTTACCACTTATTTTACTTAAAAATCTTCATATTTTAATAGTATGCTTAAAAATTTTCACTAAGATGCTCTCAATGATTTCTTCAAAGCACTTTATGCTATAGTCTTATCAAGTATTTTCTATTTAGCTCATTTTATAAACATGTTTTGCATACAAATAGAAAACTTTACACAGCAACCATATACTTTTAATAAATTTTTTTTTATTAAAAGACACTCTAGGAAAATTCTTTCTCATTCATCATACGAAGCTAGTAAAAACTTGATTCCAAAACTGAGGGTGTACTAGGAAGAAAATGTGACTAAGGAACAATTTCACTCGTAAATACACAGGCAAAATTCTTAAAACTGTATATTGGCAACAGGCTGGAGAAGCAACTCAGCAGTATAGAACACTGGCTGTTCTTCCAGAGGATGGAAGGTCAGTTCCCAGCACCCATAGCAGAAAGTCTGCAAGCGCCTATAACTCCTCCTCCAGGAGATCTACTGTCCTCTCCGGACTTCAGTACACAGGCACACATGTGGATATATTCACACAGACAAACACATATGTAGTCAAAATATTTCCCTGGTCCTGCCAGGCCCCCCGCAGTTCTGTGGCCTGCTTATAAAATAATCACTCAGAAGCTTATATTAATTATAACTTCTTGGCCATTAGCTCAGGATTATTATTGACTAGCTCTTACATTTAAATTAACCCATAATTCTTATCTATGTTTAGCATGTGGCTTGGTACCTTTTCTCAGCTAGACATTCTCATCTTGCTTCCTCTGTGTCTGGCTGGCGACTCCTGACCCAGCGCTTCCTCTTCCCAAATTCTTCTCATGTACTTGCCCTGCCTATACTCCCTGCCTAGCTACTAGACAATCATTGTTTTGTTAAACCAGTGTACAAAGGCATTATCCCACAGCATTCCCCCTTTTCTGTCTAATCAAAAAAAAAAAGGTTTTAACTTTAACATAGTAAAATACCATGCAATAGAACAGTCATCAAGCAAAAATTACAGTTACAATATCTAATCTATTTGTATTTGGCAAAGTTGAAAATGTTCTATCATCTATCCTATATTTGTGAGTCTAAAATTTCATATATTATTTATCTTATATCATAAGGAAAATTATAATAATAACTGTCTAGTCTTCAATTACATCAAAGACCCAGAAAGATATAATATTACCTAAGTAAATAGGAAGTGCATTGTAAGCAACTTCCAGAAATGCTGGAAATGACAGAGACAGCTGGCTGCTTGGACAGTCACCCAAAATTCCTCTGCAACATTGGGGCATCCATTTTCAGACTATAGGCTTACAGTCTCTCAGTCACTTCTCTCTGTGTCCTATAGAATTTTTGGCAGTCTCCTCTGCAAAACAGGAAATGAAGGACCATTTTGCCTTTTTTTTGGCAAATTCAGTGGTCATTTTCCTATATGTCCTGTATGTCCTGTTTATACAACATATTATCAGAAGTCCAGGCAAGAGCAGTTTCTTGCCCAAATGGCTATTTTTGCCAAGAAGAAGATAAACTCCATATAGGGTGTCTTCGATGTCCATCTTTCTCTTTGAAGTAAATTGGACGGGATACAGGAAAACTTCCAGCTATACACATACATAAATAAATAAAAAGTAAAAGTTTTAAAAATGTGTAACAGCAGATAGAATTTAGAAATACATAAATAAAATATTAAACATGGTTAGTTTGTGTCCTGTTTTAGCCAATGGGAGGTTGGCTGTATATGTTTTTTAAATCCAACAGGGAAATGATAATATTAATGAGTTTTGAAATGAAGACATGTGATCTAATCAGCTGATGAAGAAAAAGCATTGGCACAATGCATCTCTTATCCATTATGGGACATTTAGAAAAGCAGAAATAGAGGGGGAACACAACTGATTAAAAGTGACAATGAAAATACTACAGGTGACATATTTAGTGTTGAATAACCCAATGCTTTTCCTGAATAATGTGAGAAGGCAGTGGTGCCTGTGTTTATTCTTGTTTTTAAAGATCTATTTATTTTTATTTAGTGTGTGCATATGCATGTGTTGCCCTATGTATGTATGTACAGATAGTGCATGCGTACAAGCATGTGCATGACCCACAGAGGTCAAAAGAAGGCATCTGTATAGCTGCCTCAGGGACCGGCCTCTAGACAGCACAGGGCTCGAAGGGAAAATCCACAGTATTGGTGAATACTAGACTTTCTCTCTGAGGGGTAAGAAAAAAGGTACTCATACTTCTCTTGATCATTTCCTTCTTTATTCATCAGCCTCTTTTGATGGACTGACTGGGCTGGATTCAGTGGGCTTGGTTTTGGCTGGCTTCATTGTGACAGCCATACAACAACCTATTTATAGATTATTACATAACGTATTTCCTCATACCAAGGATTCTAACCTTAACTTACATGTCTTACTGAAGGGGAGCATCACATGTCTCCATGACTCTAATTCTTCATTAAGCATTGTGTGCAATATATAATAATACAAGAGCCCACAGGTGTGCCTGAGGTGTCTTGTGACCAAGGTCATGGGATGGTCACAAGTCCCCTTCAGCAAAACAGTCATTGTTTTTTCACAGGATTCTTAAAGTTCAAGGTATTTCTAAAAATCATCTGTTCATTCTAATCTCTATTCCATACAATGATTTGCTAAATTCCTGCAGAGTACAAGTAACATGTTTTTCATCTCCCTTACCTGTTTAAAAACAAAGTTATCCCAATATCCCATATACATTTATGCCTAAGTAATTTATTGCAGATCAACAGAGCATGAGCAGAGAGAAAGTATCTTTTCATAGCTAACTCCCTTGCTGGCAAGCCAAATGCTGAGGCTACCGAGAAAGAATTCTACTGTCTATCATGAAAGTTAATCTTACAAGGAATCGTAAAGGAATCACAAACCTAAACTTCTGTATGTAAAAGACAATCACTAGGCTGTACTTTAGATCTTAGTCTTCATATATCACTAGTTTCTAACATCAGGGGATTGAGGGCAGGAATGGGTACAACGAGTTAATCATCACCTTTGATCAACAACCAATATTTGGGCTGCTTTGTATTTCTTAACATAAGCTATGTGTCCTTATGAACATTAGGTTGTTCTTTGTGGTTTTTTCATCTTAAAATTATTGTCAAAACCTTTAATCTAACCTGAAGTTATTACAAGGCTTTGTTTCAGCCAAATGAAGCACATCAAAAACTCGTGACTGCATCTTTTCAGCATTAAGAGAATCAGAGCCAGTTTGGCTCCTGAGGAATTTCAATTGTTCTCCTTAATCATTAACCTGGGATGTGATCTAAAGCAGCTCCTTAGGCAGAACTCCTGGGCCTAGCTGTGAAACATATCCTTGTACATACTTTTATTCATCAAAGCTCTGTATGAGCTAGCATTATTATTATCAATTAGATGGCACAGCCTAGGGAGGAAGTCATCTTCATAATAAATCGCAGGTAGAAATTCCTGGTAGAATGGGATGTTTCCATGAGATACACATTGCCTTACAGGCAAAAGGGAATTTCCCCACAACCAGTTCAACCATGCCAGAAATCAGAGAGAGAGATAGCAACAGCTAACATACAACGGCACAGCAGAAGCAAAGGACATTCTGGGGTCTGGGGTCCTAGTGGCCTTGCCTACTTGAGAGATATCCACCAGGGGGTTGCCTCCTGGTGGGTTGACACCCTGAACCTCAATATCACCTGCTGCCACCCTTACATGGCTACTGGCACATCAGATCTCCTGGAACTGGAGTTGCAGATGAGAGCCAGGATGTGGGTGCTGGGAACTGAGCTGGGTCCTCTGCAAGAGCAGCCAGTGCCCTGAAATGCCAAGCCATGCCATCGGCTTCTTGTTTACTACCTTAGTTCATCATATCATGGTGAGTTTTAGTTGATTCAATGGGTAATAAAATGAAAAAAAAAAGATACCTAACTCAGAAGAAAAAATAAAGCTTACTCTAATGGCAGATAGCTCTCTTTGTTTGCACAGAATATCCTAAGCAACATACCAAAATGCCTCTATATTTCAAGAAATATATATATTCAAGAAAACTGTAGAATAAAAATTAAACACTTAAAAAGTCAATCAAATTTCCATGAAAAATGAAATTTAAAATATTATTTAGAATAGCCTCAAAGTCATAACATTTGATATAATTCTAATAAGACTTGTATGTTTATTAAATGGTTTAACTGTATATACAATGGTAGTAATAGAAATCAAATATAAAATGGAGAAAGATGCTGTATTCCTGAGATGAAAAAATCAACACAGTCAATATATCTGTCCTTCTCAAACTGATTCACCATGTTGACACAATTCCTATAATATCTCTCTCTGTCTCTGTCTCTCTGTCTCTCTATGTCTCTGTCTCTGTCTCTCTATGTCTCTGTCTCTGTTTTTCTGTCTCTGTCTCTGTCTCTGTCTCTCTCTCTCTGTTTGTGTGTATGTATGATGGGTATATCTTTGTGTGTACCTATGTTCCAGGGATTGAATCCAGACATGTAAATATTATGTGTACACTATGCCAGTGAACCCCTACTCCCTAGTTACATATTTTCTATAAATATAATATGGATAATCCTAAAATTTATACAGGAAGAACACAGAAGAACATACAAAATCACTAAAATTCACAAAACTTTACTAAATATAAGTAATAGAGTTAAGTGTAAAAATTAAAGCTATAAAACTTTTAAGGAAAAAAATTCTTTGACTTGCAGATTTAGACAAAGGACTCATAGACATAATAGCAATCTCCATCAAAGGACATTTTAAGATGAATTTCAGTGAAATTTTCTATGCGATTTTTTTTT
>CABHPP010100534.1:0-20631 GCA_902168425.1 Peromyscus attwateri
GTGGAGGGGGAAACATGTATAAGATCTGGAGACTTGGCAGCGCTGTGACCCTGGATAAGAAAAGGCAGCTTTGGGAGTTTCAGTTCATAAATAAACACTGTTGGGCCATCCTATGGGGCTGTGATTGGCATTATTAAGACGGAGGATTATTTACACTGTTTGTTCCTGCTCTAAAGTCCCTGCCTCTCTCCTTTCTGGGGTGGAAGGAGCCACCTTGCCTGTCACTCACACCTCCTCCTGCTTCTCTATCCTATGCACTCCTATAGACGGGTCTCCCTGGACCAGCAACTTATGCTGAACTCTGGCGTCCCTGCACTGTGAAGGAGGATGGATTCGGACAAAGGAGCAGTGCTGCAGGGCCCTACAGTCGTGGCTGAGCTTTCCATCCTGTGTTTGTTAACAAATAGACATATGACATGGGGAAAAGCACATTCTTCCTGGTCCTGTAGCAAGACACTAAGAGGGCTGGGCTAAACCAGGATTTCTGACTGGTACAGTCAGACACACCCTTTGTAACCTCTGTGTACTTTGGGAAGCCCAGAAAGCTGTCTTTTTACTTTCTGAAGTCTTCCCCGCTTTAAAAAAAAAAAAATTCACTTTATATTCTAAAAATGTAAAGGGGTTGCCACTATGATATTGATGCTAAGTTTTGTTTAGTTTCCCAAACCACATTTCAGGTCCCTATTCTGTCTAGGCTCTCTTGGGGCCCTTCTAGCTCCAATGTGAGAACCATGATGTGCAGCTTCAACTCTGGAGCCAGCATTCCTAACCATAACCCTGTCTTTATCACTCAGCCACCCGTCAAACCCTCCACAAGGCACTGTGGGGCTCTGGAACCCTGTTACTCACTGAAACACGGCATCATGAGAATCAAGCCACTTCTTTAAGGAGTACTGAGATTAAAAGAGACAGGACATGAAGGGGGCTTAAGATAATGTCTCCCAGAGACACCTTTCTTGATCTCACTTAAAATTACTATCCCCTCCACTTTGGATGGCCCTCCTCTTCTCTTACTGTTCCCTGCAAAGTCTTGCTACCATCTGAAAAACTGCATTTTGCTTATTACTGAGTCTCTCCCCTCATTGATACTTGATAAAATGTGAGCTTCATGGGTGGGTGGGTGGGTGAGTGGATGGATGGATGGATGGATGGGTGTCTAGCACATGGTAAGAACACAGTATGTAATTCTGATCCAATTGTGTCTTCCATTTTCCATACCTCATAGTTTCTTTCTGATCTTTTGACTCCATTGGATCTATCTGTATCCTCATGAAAAATGTTGGTGGGCTGATGAGATGACTCGGCAGGTGAAGGTGAAGGTACCAAACCTGGCCAGCTGAATTTGATCCCCAGGACTCACATGTGAAAGGAGAGAGCTGAATCCTTTAACACACACACACACACACACACACACACACACACACACACACACTTGATTAATATAATAAAAATGTAAATATTAGTAAACTCCACAATAGCAGTCAGGCTGATTCGAATAAAGCCCTGCAGAGCAGAGTCTCATCCCGGGACTGAAGGATGGTGGCCTGTGTTACATTTCCACTCTACAGAGACTGTCCAGCGATGTAGGGAAGGGTTGCTTTTCCTAAGCCTGCTGTACCTCAGGCACACAAAAGAAGTGCAAGTATTGTCATGAACCATGCTAGTCCGACTACCTTTCTTTTTGTCGCTTTCATTTTGAAAGACAAATCCCACCTTACACCACACTGTATTTTCAATCCACCTTTTGTGAACAATGATGTTATTGTTGAACAAATCACATGAGTAAATTGACCTAAGTGTCCTGGTGCAATTTTTCATTTTGTTTTCTCCTTTTCTGCTCACCTTGTGTTTTTTTTAAATAACTTACTTCATTTTGTTTATTACTATTGTGTGTGTGCATAATGTGTGTGTGTGTGTGTGTGTGTGTGTGTGTGTGTGTGTGTGCCAGTGTGTATGCCAAGCATGGGTGTAGAGACCAGAGGACAACTTTTGGAAGTTAGTTCTGTTCTTCCACTCTGGATTCCAGGGATGACTCTCACACAGGTAATATAGCAAGATACTTTTACAAGCTGAACCATCATACTGACCCAAACCTACATGGTTTTAGCTCTGTTTGTTTGTTTGTTTGTTTGTTTGTTTTTCTTTTAGATTTACTTTATTTTTTAATTGTGCTTAACCATTCATGTGGTGTGTGTGTGTACGTGTACAAGAATGTGGGTCCTTACAGAGGCCAGAAGACAGTGTTGGATTCCCTGGAGCTGGAGTTACAGGTGGCTGTGAGCAATGAACTGCCTAATATGCTGAGATCCAAACTCTAGTCCTTTGCAAGAGTAACAATCTCTCAGAAGCACTGAGCCATCTCTCCAGCCCCTGAACTTATGTTTTTTAATAATCTATCCATGTTAGTATATGTTGCTGTCACTGACTCCTTCTACCCACTGTTGACTGTTTTTACTGTACCTGTGCTACATTTGATTATTTGTGTTATGTTTAGTCCACAACAAAACCATGAGAGGCAGGTACCATTACTTGCATTTCTGACAAGAAGGAATGGGGCTCAGCAAAGTAAAGAAGCCATATATCCTGAATCCAGAGCTCCTGTTCTTCCAATCCTAATTGCCCATGTAAGAGTTTGCAAAGTATGTTTAAAAGTAGAACATGTGTATTTAAGTCAGAAACAAGCTGTTTTCTTACAAAGCAATGCTTATTATTTGCCTAAAAGGGATACAGTTTAATCCCATTAGTTACAATTTGCTATTTCATTAAGGCACTTGAACCTTAAGTGAAAATGTAAACATAACTGTCTTCAAATATCAGAACTCCTTGTGATGAAGGAAGATGACGTACCAGAACATCAGTTAAGACTAAGGAAGGAAAGGTGGAAGGGAGTGTGCTGTAAAGTCGGCACGGCAGAAACGCTGCAGACATCCAGAGCCGAAGGGGATTCACAGCTCTTCTTGCAGTTTCTTCCTCCTTTCTTTTTCTTTCTTTCTCTCTCTTTTTTCCTTCCTTCCTTCTTCTCTTTTGTTTTATTTTTGAGAATTTCATACACAAATACACTGTATTTATGTTATTTACACTCACCCCTCTTCCCCTTCCAACTCCTCCTGTCCCTCCACCCCCTATATTCATGATCTCTTCTTCTATAATTATTTTTGGTATACAGAGAGAGAGAGAGAGAGAGAGAGAGAGAGAGAGAGAGAGAAACCTGCTGAGTCCAGTTGGTGTCCTTATTTATGCCGGTGTTTACGGTTGACTCCTCAGGACTGAGAGGCCTAATTAGAAGCTTTGTCCTTAGTGAAAACTGTTTCTCGCTCTCTCAGCACCCATGGACTGCGGTAGCTTTTCCTCTGGACTGGGGCCTTGTGAAATTCCCCCCTCCGTGTTGACACGCCACATCCTGTTTGAGTAGCCATGTTGTGGAGAATGCGTGGGTGCAGCATCCCTGTCATGTCGAGAAGACCCTGCCTTCCAGCTCATCCAGGTCCTCTGGCTCCCACAATCTTTCTGTCTCCTCTTCCACTGTGTTCCCTGAGCCTCAGGTGTGAGGATTGTGATGTACACATTCCAGTCGGGGCTGGGACCCCCATGATCACTGGTTCCTGCATTTTGATTGGTTGAGGATTTCTACAGTAGCATTCATCTACTGTAAAAAAGAAGTTTGTCTGATGAGGAGTGGGCACTTGTACTTATCTATGGGTGCAAGGGTAAGTATTTAGCATACAGTTAGAAGCAATATTAACTTAGCAAAATGATTGTAATGGAATTTCCTTTAAGTCTATGACCTCTCCAGACATGGCTTCATGGCTAGGTTTACAGTACCAGGCATAAGTCCCTTCCTATTGGGAAGCCCTTAAGTCCAATTAACAGCTGCTGGTTACACTCATAACTTAAGTGCCACTATTGCAGAGCTGGCGCTATCTTTCCTGTGGTTCACAGACTTTACAGCTGGGCCGTATTGTGAACAACTTTTTCCCCCTGGTAGCTTACACAGCGTCTTTTGATACTATGAGTTGTCACAGATCGTTAAGGGCTTATGAAATGGCCTCAGAATGTTTTTACATTTTCTCACTAATTTGCTGTTCTCTCAGTCACTCTGGAATACGGATATAGGCCGTTGAAGGTGTGAAACCTGAGCTCCAGTTTGTAAATGGATAGAAACAAAGGCACAGGTCATATTACTAGTCACCAGTTAGCCTGGACACTGCCTATTCTTCCAGCTTTCAAACCAAGGAAGGTAAGCCCACTCTTGGGAAAGATGGTTTATGTGGCCTCTCTTATGTGTTGACAAAAGATTATGAGAATTTTGTACAACAAAGCCATGAAGAATAAACAGATGAAATGTTGATAAACTGCATCTAATAGTTTCTGAATATTACTTTGCAGCTTGTTAACCTGTAGTATATTCAAAAATAGTTTCTCAGTGACACACAAATGCAATAATTTTTCTTCAACAGTTAAAAAAACTAAGAAGGAAAAAAAAAAACCTGATACCTAAAGTGTTTAACAGATGAACCACTCCCTCTTCACGACAGGAAAAACCTTTCTAGTTCACCACAGATAGATTTTAGAGAAAGGAAGAGAATGGAACGCCCACCCCTGTACACCCCACAGAGGAGGCAACAGTGCAGATGTATGGTGATGATAGTGGAGAGCACAGGGCTCACCTCCTGGGGCCCTCTCACTCTCACTCTCATACAGTGGCAATCGAAAGATGAGTTACTGTGACGAGGTCTCAGGACAGTGAGAGCAGCTTGGCTCCAGACCTGAGAGAACCTCCCTTACTTCCTCCCTTGGTTTCAGTGTTGCTTTCCATCACTTCCCCGTCCTTATCGTCTGAGGAGCTTCAGCAGAAGGGGAAGGAGGCTGCTTGGCGTGCTTTGGTTTCGCGCCCTCTTCCTGCTTTGACCTAAGGGAAGCCTGCCCATGACCAATCTAGCTTAGAATATGGTCATGTTGGAATTCCATAGAAATACAAAGGTGGGGGAGTGGGTTCCAAACAGTCACATCCCTGGACCTTGGTTTTAAAAAAAAAAAAAAAAAGGCAAGGAAGGCCAGATCTGCAATTGTATTTATTTACGATCCTAACTCCTGGCCCAGTGCCATTAATTCTTTGATAACTATAAAGTAAACCTCGCTGCTTTGGAGGAATTTCTGTGATGAGACAAATAACCAGGTTAGCCTTGGAATGAATATTCCAACAATTACCAACATTTGTCAGTTTGCACAATTCTTTCCCACCTATTAATTGTTTCAGGGAGAATACTGACTGAATCTATGTGAGTCATTCAGTCCAACAGCAGCCATGATAGAAGATTCACAGTTTCATTTTCTTGGATCAGTGAAAAGATTATATCCAGATTTCACTTCAAAGTGGGAGGACTTGAACACAGAAGATAACTTCAGGAAGTTTCTTTCACACATCCTTGCTCATGCCGATATCACCGCCACTCTTTATCTCACAGACCTGAAAGTTTCACAAAGAATGTAACAACTGCATAGGAAATTCCACCATACACATGATAGTTTTTCAATTCCTTTAAGGATGTGTAAAAATTCTAAAAATTACCGTAGACAATAACTGTCAGAAGGCAATACTGTAGCTGTTCCTTTAGTGAGCACTATTAGTTCACTTACTTATCGGTTCATTCTTATTCTTAGAAAGTAGTTAAGATGACACAGACAATGTCTCCTTACAGCAAATGCTGACAATTGATCACTAATATAACTTGGCCTGATCACAAGGTCATGGAGCAGTGCATCTCAGTTGATAATGTAATACACAACAACATACTTTTCTGCACTAACAAAGAGACACCTAATAAACATGAGTCATTTGATTAAAGTGTGTCACCATCTTGAACAGGAGTGGGCATGAATTTACATAGATATTTTTCGTTGTATAAATCATTATAGTGAATAGCAGGTGTATTTCTTTATTTGTAATGTCTATGTTGACAAGATTTGTTTTCTTCTGAATGAGTTGATTTTAAAATGAATTAAGAATAAGATAGTTTTGTTCGGAGACAGGGTCTCATGTGTCCTGAATGGCATCAAACTCTACTTGGCCAAGAATGACAAGAAAATTTTATATTTGAGATACTTATAGCCTTTGATATTAAGCTTTCTTATTTTTCTAGAGTCCCTTCAGTTTTAACTAATTATCACTCTATGTCCTAGAACACTGAGTAAGAAGGAAGAAGGGAGAAAATGAATAATAGAATAAGACAATTTTAGAGCTGGAAGGAATATTAATTATCATCTCTTCTAATCTTTCCTATCCTCATGCCACCAATCAAAGCATTTCTGAGATGAAGAAATTGAGTCCCAGAGAGAATAAATGATCTCTCCAAGGCTAACAAGATAATAGCAAAGTTACACTTGTCCAACACCCGGAAATAACTCAGGACTTCAAATAGTACCTGATTTGACTTGCTAATTATTATCGCTGCAGGGGCAACTCTGTAGGGCTACCTTTACATTATAGAAGTAAAATTTGTTATCAAATACTGAGGACAGATAGTCTACACTAAGGACTCTTGATGAAATGACAAAGCAGAATTCTCTAGATCCTACTGGCATGCTGAAATTCTCTAAATGTTACTAATACTGGTAATTTATGATCCTACTTAATGTTTAAGTCAATGAAAGAATAAGCTCTTTAATACCTTTACCAGTAAAGTAACTATTTTCTGGTTAATCTGTTAGTCAGACCTCATAAAATTATGGTGGTCAAAAGGCTTCTTCAACTAGCATTTGCTGTTGTTATTATGAAAGTCCATACCTGAGCAATCATCTCTTAGAATCAGATAACCAATCAGAAGATTATGTCATCTTTTAAATCAATTAGACCAGTGGTTCTCAACCTGGGAGTCGGACAACTCTTACAGGGTCCCATATCAGGTATTTACATTATGATTCATAACAGTAGCAATTACAGTTATGAAATAGCAATGAAAATAATTTTATGGTTGGGGGTCACCACAACATGAGGAACTGTTTTAAAGGGTCACAGCAGTAGGAAGGTTGAGAACCACTGGATTAGATAATTGGTCTAAAGCAATGACTTCTGGTTGATTCTGTAAAATTAAATCAGTGAAAATACCCAAGTATTCCTTTTGACATGTGGATAAACATTATTTCAGTAGTAGAACCAGAATTCTAACACAATATATCTAGATACTGTTATGTATGAAAAAGCATAGTGTATTTCACACTCACACACACACACACACACAGAGTCACACACACACACACACACACACACACACACACACACAAACAGACCCTAGAAGTCACTTGTATTTCTCTAGATGACTGAGAAAATCTATGTCTCTAGGACCATGGGGGGCCAATGGGGCTCTAACTTAATCTGTAGAATTCAATTCTTCTCATAAAGAAAGACTTAACAGATTTGACAGTGTGTTTATAATCATCATGTGAGTGCAGGCAAATAGATACTTTTGAATTTTTATTTTGTGAAGTCCTTAAAAACTGGAAGAATTTATAATCAAAATTGGATTTTTTCCATATAGCTATATTATATAAACTTAAACTTCTATATTTATTTAAACACAATGTATATTGATGAAGTTAAAAATTTCTCTTAACTCTTTCTACTTATGGATTGATCACATTTATAAAGTTTAAGTACCTATCAGTAATTCAGGTAATAGTATTGGGTCCCACTGTATAAAATAATAATGCATATGACGTAAGTTTATTAAAGAATATTATAGCCCTCACTTGTTTATCATATTAGCCACCTCTTGGGTTTTGATGTGACTGTGTGGTTCTCACTCTGTGATGGGCACTGTGACACACAGTTAGCACACACATGAGCTTAGCTTCTTCCCTGAAATCTGCTTTAAAGTCAAATCTCTCACAGTAACACCATTAGCATATGATTAATGTTTCCAAGACCTGGAATTAACTAGTGATAATTTTAGAATCTACAATTACCCACACAATTGTCTCTAATTAGCTCTCTCTAGAAGAGTGGTCAAGAATGGGAGGAAAATGGAGGGTGACTGGGGCTCTGTCTCTGTAAGGGTGGGATGGTGCATTTCCTTGAGATCTGTTGTAAGAGTGAAGAAGACGTGTCGGGGTGGGAGATGGGCTGGAAAGACACGGCTGTCCACAGAAGTAGAGCTTGAAAAGAGTTAGAAGAAAAGACAAGACAAACTGTCTAAGTCAGACCGTGGCTCAGTGATTTCAGAGACCATCCTAGTGTTAAAGGAACTAAATCTGAGGAAGCCCAAGGCCTTCTCCTCAAAGGTAGGAATTTATCACCTCTCACAGCACAAAGTTCATGGCGAACGCAAAACAAAATGTCCCAGTCTAGACAAAAGTCCCACAGAAAAAGAAAACATTTGCCCTACGTTCTGTTTGTTGTTTTATAAAAACTAACAACAAATTCCTTTCCTAAATACCCCAGTTAAAAAGTCAAACACCAGCTGTTACAAGTCATAAGCCCAAATTTTTCTCATGTCCAAAATACTAACAAGCGCCATTTTCCTCCAGAACAGTTGAACCAGGACATAGTGTTTTGAAAACATCTCTAAATAGACATTGTTTGGTTAGCCCTAGCCCCTCTCACTTTAAAGTTAGTCATAACCTTTTGATTCAGAGTACATAACAAAATAAAAAATGAACATGAATTTTGTTCTTTCTCTTGGTGAGACAAAACACTGTGAACGCCAACCCTGTAAAGCATGTCACAGTGCGACAAACTTGAGGGAAGACCTAACAGTCACCGGGCTGCCAGGCTTCATGAATATTACAGGCAAGTTCTCTCCTTCGTGCGTGTGTGTGTCTTTCTCTTTGCCCGCGCCCCCAGCCTCTCTATCTTTCTGTCTCCCATGCCCCCCATTCCCCACCACCACCAAACACACACCTTCTGTGGAAGTCCAGCTACAGAGATGGCTCAGTGGGTAAAGCGCTAACCTCACAAGCCCTGGGTTTGGATCCCCAGATCCCCTGTATCACCTGATACGGTAACTCCCATCTGTAACCCCACTGCTCCAATGGAGACATGGGAAGTAGAGACGGAAGAATCCCCAGTGGCTCTCAGGCCAGCTGACTTAGTGTACTCAGGGGCGAACAAGAGACCCTGTCTCAAACAAGGTGGAAGGTAGGGACCTACACCTAAGGTTGTGTACCTTGGCACCTATCTTCCCTCCCCCCCCCCCCCCCCCCCACGCGATTTGAAAACCGCAGAATGATGAAAACTTTTTCATTCCAAATCTAGGAGCAGTCACCCATGTCTCAAGGAAGGGGGAGTGTCTGACCCGACCTGCTAAACAATAACACTTTGGAGGGAATAACACGGCAGTGGTCATCTGCACAAAGGCTAGCGAGACTTGTTCTAGAGCTCCGGAGAGAAGCAGCACAAAGCCAGGAGGACCTGCGAGAGCAAGTGAAGGCAGCGCTGTCTCTCCTGGAGAGCCTTTGGCAGTGCGTCAAAAGGACTCTAGTCAGATTAGGACAAAACACAACCAACCGGCTTAGAGAAGCTAGCGTTTCCGATTCTTGGAGTACTACATGAAGTGAAAGGCTCCAGCTTCCTGTGAAGACTGGTTTTTTGCTTGTTTGTTTGTTTGTTTTCTTTGCTTGCATTTTATTTTGAGACAGGTCTCACAGAGCCCTGGCTGGCTTTGAATTCACTACACAGCCTGATGATAAACATCTGATTCCCCTGCCTCCACCTCCTCGGTGCTAGGACCACCGGGGTGTGCCGCCATGCCCAGTTTATGTAGCCCAAGGTTTTAAACATGCTAGGTAGAGCACTCTGCCAACTGAACTGCGCACATCCCCACTCAAAGACTGTGTTTAATCCGCATTTGCCAGACTAAGAATAGGGATCTGCAACAACCGAGTGGCTTGACAAGGCCCAAGAATGACCGGCGTGCTCCAGCCCCACCGGTGTCAGAGAGAAAGGAATCACAGCCCGGTCCTGCATCGTGACGCTGATGTTCGTGACACTCTTGGTCTGTTTCTAGGAATATATTTTCCTTTTCCCTTCAGCCTCGACAATGCAAAACAACAACAAAAAAAGCGAAAACAAAAACCACAGCTCTCACCTCAGAGGGGTTGATGGTTTGTTTTTGAGCCAAATCTGAGCGACAATGGCCCAGGAACAGAAATTCAGATTATCCCAAATACTGTGTTCCAATGTGGCAACCATTCAGTAAAGTTTTTAGAGTATCCGAACAAAGTAAATCATATAGCGAAACATCTTTTAAAGACATTGGAGCAGAGAAATGCTGCTATAGGCCTAAATGCTATCTGATGCACTCTTAGCTTTTGGGTTGCTGGAAGCTAGGAATTTGTTCAAAATGATTTAGCTAATAGTTGCAAGGATGTTGGTCACACACAGAGATGGGCAACAAATAGCCATGTAGGAATTAAGATAACCCAAGGTGATTTGGCTGTAGACCTGCAACATTCCTACTCTCCACATTATTAACGTTCTAGTCAGTTAATTAGCCTTGTAGAATGCTTGACAGAGGCTGGACATTTTTCTGGGATGTTAATGTAACAGCTCAGATCCACATGACAGTCAGTGACCAGAACTTAGTGTATATACCAAGGCATGGCAACATCCCTGCTTTAGCCTGTCTGGTTAAAACAGACTTCAGATTTAATTTCTGTGACAGACGGTGTGTTGTGACATTAATCCTTTAATCAATGCATTTGCATGCCTGTCAGGTAACCAGTTGTCCTGACTTGGCCTGGGACCAGCCAGGTTTAGTACTGAATTCCATATCTTAAAAACAAACAAAAAAACCCACTTTTTCTTTATATTGTGTATCGGGTAGGTGGAGTCCATGTGACAGTGGTGTTCGCGTGACATCACAGGACAATTTGTTGGAGTTGGTTCTTTCCTTCCACCATCTGACTTCTGGGGAACCAGTCTGGGATTGCCAGGCTTGAAGCAGGTGCCTCGACTTACTGAGCATCTCACTGGCACTCATCCCAAACATCTTACAGCACATCTTCAGAAATGGGTTGAAAAGGGGTGGCTGATTGCCTAAATTCCGGACAGTACTGAAAACTTTCTGTAGGCCAGGCCCTGGAGAAGGCATTAACAAAAACCACTGAGGAAAAAACAGAGAAGACAGCGGCCATCAAGAAGTGACCACCCAGGAAGGCAAGGCAGACAGTAACTGAGGTCTGAATAAACAGTCCTTACAGAGATGCCCATGCCTGGGACAGAGATGTGCTTTCCATGGGGACGTGCTTGGAGGAGTCTGGGAAGGCTGCTTGTCTTTCAGACCTGAAGTATGAGATGGAGTTAGGAGTGAATTTTGTCGGGATAGAGCCATCCTATTTCATTTTTAAGTATGAAAAGCACTTCAGGATCTCTGGAGGAGATTAACGCTCTCTCTAAAATTATATGTCTATTTTTGTATCTGCTATTAGAATGAGACTGAGTAAAAGTCTTGGGGTGGAAATGTAGCCCTGTTGGCAGAGTGCTTGCCCAGCATGGAGAAAGCACTTGATTTCATCCCCAGGGCTCACAAATTGGAGCATAGGAGGATCAGAAGTTCAAGGACATACTCATATATAGAGAAAACAACTCAAGGCCAGTTTGATATAGAGGAGATAGAGGAGAGGGGTGGGGGGAAGAAGGAGGGAGAGAGGGAGGGAGGGAAAGAGAGAGAGAGAGAGAGGGAGGGGGGTGGTGGTGGGAGAATTTCAATAGAATAATTTGAAAAGGCACAAGCTAACAATGACCTTGTCTGTACCCTGCCTGCCCTGATAACAAAACAATACTTGGCATCAGTAGACACTCAATTCCTAATTAGTAAATATGTGCATGAAAATATTACTGCTTCTTGTGTATTATGTTCAGGCCCCGAATTCACTTTCCCTGAATACTTCCTCTCTTCTCACCAGCTTGTCCATAGCCCGATGTAATTATAGATCAAATGGACCATGGATCACCCGTAGGCTTCAGGCTAGAGGTATCCTGGGCCAGACTATACCTGCTGGTTCAAAGAGAGACTCTGTGAGCCTCTGCCTTTGCTCTGTGCCCATGTGTTAAGCGCTCTGCCACCTGAGCCGAAGTGAGATCTGTTTCCGTTCTAAGCCCCGTGTGTTATGATCTAACTCTAAAGACGGGTTGTGGAATGACCAACGTTAAGAAGGCACAGAGTTGCAGTCTGGCGGTTTCACTGTTTGTGTCAGGGAATTTCTCCTTCCTTCTGCCACTACTTCCTATCACTTTCTCCCTTCTGACCACGCCTCCTCTCTTTTGTCAACTGCACTGGAAAGCTTGGGGCCTTCTTGACCCTCAAAGCCTACATCAGGATGAAGGCTCTGGCCTCCTCGCTTTACTCAGGAGAGTCTCCCTCTTTCCCTCGCCAGTTCTGGCCCCACTGCGTTCTGAGACAAGAGAGGTGTCAACCCACTTGATGACTACCTGTCCCCACCAACAGACACACAGATGATTTACTTCAAGGTCAGAGTGTTTCAAACGTCTGGTGTGATAGGAAAAGGAATTGTTCCTTTGCTTCACGGTGGACAATAGTTTGCTATGTTTAGCAATCTGAATCCTCAAGTTTATTTATTCTTTACACTTTTCTATACATAATAACCTAAATGATGGATTATTTACCTGTGGAGGAAAGAACCAGCCTACATTTTCCTTTCCCAGTGGCTTTCCTCACACAATTCGATGCATACGGGACAAACTTTTGGAGTCCCCAAGTAGGTTATTGATAACTGCTGTTTCTGTCTTTTATTTTTATTATATTTATTTTTTATTTATGGGTCTGCGTGTACAGGTACCCTCAGATGACAAAGGAGAGTGTCTGATCCCTGCAGCTAGAGTCCCAGGCAGTTGGGAGCCACCTTGCAGGTGTTGGGAACTGGGCTCAGGTCCTCTGTGAGAGCAGCCAGTGGTCTTAACTGCCGAGCCATCTCTCCCGCCCCTTTGCCATGCTTTGGCAATCTACTGACAATACCTTAACCTTCAGTTCCTACACAAAATCTTTAAATAGCTGGTGTAGACTAATGAATCATTGCAGTTAACACTAACAAACACAACTTCCCGACACCAGCTGAATTCTATAGCAAATTTTACGGATTCAACGTCATAATGCCTGGTGCCAATGGATGTGGCCGCAGGATCCAGCACTGCAATCACTTTAACATAAGCTTTTTTTTTTTTTTCTGTATAAACTAGAGTTCTTTGGGGACATCCAAGTTAAATTTAAAGAATGGTGGGGGACACAGCTAACATTTACGGACATTTTTGTCTCATGCTTTCCTAATAGGTACTCTTCATCTTATAACACTCATATGCAGTACTTCGTATTATCTCCACCATCCCTGAAGTGGAAACAGAAGGTGAGGAAAGTTTTGCTTATGGACCCAGCGGACCCAACTCCAGAGAGCATGCATTCTGTACCAGAAGCAGAGTCTGTAGAACAGACACAGAAACGTTGGCCGACTTTCAAATAAGGGCAGCAACTAAAGCGAAACAAAAAAAAACACGTCCTTTCCACTACCTCACACATGGTTATGAAGTCTGGGGCAGACAAGGTTGCACAATGATCAAGATCACCCATCATGGAAAGAGGAAGAACCAGCAAACAACGCGAACAGACTCTCAGTCACTGGAAGCTTCACGTCTAAGACTTGTCCCACGTCGAAGACTAAACCAATAATTGTTTTGAAAATGAAGTTAAATGATGCATTCAGTCATTAGCACAAACTCTGGGAAATGGAACTCAATAAATGGTAGTTAATTAAATATAATTATCACAACTATTCAGCAGGCTCTTTCATGCCTCGTACCTCAGCCTCTCCCTGATTCCTTTAAAAGTCTGGTGATCCCAGCACTCGTGAGGAGGGGACAGGAGGATTGGGAGTTCAAGGCTAACCTTGGTTAAATAAAGAGTTCAAGGCCATACTAAGCAACTGAGAATATCTCAAAAAGCAACACACACACACACACACACACACACACACACACACACATAGACTCATACTGACACACTCCTCCTTTAAAATGTATGTCTATCAGGCATGATGATGCACACCCATAACCTCAGCATTTGAGAGGATGAGGCAAGAGATTCTTGTGAGTTCAAGCTGGCCTGGGCTATAGAGTAAGGTCCTATCTAAAACCAAAACAAAATTGAAAGAGGGGAAAAGAAAAAACAAGTGTGGCTGTATATCTACTTATGCTGTATAAGTTCACTTTGTGTTGTTAAGAACTATTTAAATATTTGAATATTATAAACACCCTTAAACTACATTTGTTTGTATCTCCTAAAATAAGGATATTATCGTATATAGACTACAGTATAGTATCCCTGAAGAATATCCAATAATATCCCCATCATCTAATTTCTACTACATATTTCAATTTCCTAAATGAGTCTCAAAATTATCCCCAAGAATATTTTAAGCCTCTTTAAGAAATTAGACAATTTGTCTTAGAAAAAGCACCATGTTCTGTATTTGCCTGATATTTTTCTATAAGTGATTTTTAATTGTTCATCCAACCTCTATATTCTCTATAAATCTGAATGTCAATCTTTGGTTTTATTGCTTTTTACTTGAACATTTGTGGTGAGGATGCTTTAAAGTCAGTATTACGTAGTTCATACTAGACCTTATCAAAGTTTCCATGACCACTTCCTCTCCCAAACACGCTGTGTGGCTTCCTAGCTTTCTCTAAGGTATGGCCAGACCAGTGGTTTTCAACTGTGGCTTCACTTAGAACCATCTACAGAGTCTTTAAAAATACTTGTTCCTGAATAACACCTCTAGGCTTGAACAACAAAGGGATTGTGCATCTTCCCAGGTCATTCTCATGTGTAACTCAAGACAGTGAGTGGTTTGGATTCTACAAAGTCAATGGTCTATTTTTCTGTTGACTAGGATGCATTCTCAGTGTTAACAGACTGCCTGGCTCATAACTACTTCTCTACAGACATATGGATTTCAGCATGTAGGTGACTTCAACTTTCGTTCTTGTTCTGGCTTTCCCTTTTTACCAAATGGTATGCTATGAAGCTAACTGGCTTAAGAGGGAGAAGAACTGGGGGTTTGCCCCAGGTGTAGTTGTTTACTCCAAACATACCAAGCGATTTCCAACCATCGGGAGGAAAGAGCAAGGACCCTGGCTGCACATCCATGTGTTCAAACTCAACTTGAGTAAAGTCTTACAACAGAATAAACAAGTGTGAGATTTGTCAGTGTTTGCCACAGTCAAACACAAATCAATTCAAATAAGAAGACAGGGACAGCCAGCCATTCAGGAAGTAGCTAACACTTGCTTACAACCCAAACTAAGTGAAAGTCATCAATAACCCAGCAGGAAGTCCGTAAAACACAAAAACTACCCTTTGTTTCTGAATGGCTTTCACGCAGAAGAAAAAAAAATGCTCACTCTTGTTCATAATCGCAAAATAGTAGATCCAAAACATACGGTTTACTACTGAGATTGGCAAAAATCTACTCTACTGTGAAAGGTTGTGAAGGACGGCCTCCCTCCTCCCCCACTTTTTTTTCTGTTTTGTTTGTTTGGCTTTTACACGGGATCTCACAATATAGTTCAAGCTGCTCTGGAACTCACTTTGTAGATCAGGCTGACCTGGAACTCTTGACCCTCCTGTCTCAGCCTTCCAGCATTGGAACTACTTGGCATGAGGCACCGGGCCTGAGAGAGGCACATATCTGTTGAGAAATTCCAACTACGGAACATGATCCCACAGATACCCTCCTCTGTCCTGTGAAATGGCCCTTAGACAAACTTACCCACTCTCTAAGGGCAAAAGATAAATGCCGGTTAGCATGGAACTGATCATTACCCTCTGAGATAGATGCTCATAGCAGCAGACACCTTTCGGGTATGGTGGAGGCTCAGCACAAGACATCAGGGATGGTATTCCATAATAGACATGAGAGAAAGAAACAGGAAGGAACAAGTGTCTGCACTGGGTTTTTTTATACATAAAACCCCCTTGGGGAGGTAAACAAGGAACTGGTAAGTGGCTATCTGGAGGAGGAAGGCTGTAGGAGGAAGAGAGACAGAGGGGAAATTTCCACAGGATACCCTTTGATATTTTAGCTGATTCAACTGTGTAGATTCATCACAGACGCAAGTTTTCAAGTATTTTTTAAAGTTTGATTGGATGTTCTTGGAAATTTTTTTTTTAAGATAGAAAGTATTCCATATATTCTTACAGAACTTACTCCTGTTGTAGGGTCCCAGAAATTATTCATATTCCTCTCTGGTTTCACTAAAAATGAAAGTGAAACTTTGTATATTTCTCATACCCAGGCCTAAAAATGGCTCGGAAGAAAACCTCTTATGACCATTTCCAGCCTCGAGTTGGCTTGTTCTGCTTCATTTAACATTGCGGAGTTTGTATGCGCATGTGGGTTAGGATCTCTGAGGCTCACGGGACATTGAGGTGGTGGTGTCAAAGGGGAGATCATTTCCTTATCTTCTGAAGCATCTTTTAGGCCCACAAGAGACTAGGTGGGGAGAGAGAGTCTAGGTAAGAAGAAAAGGATTCTTCACAGATAAACCAAAAAAAATCAAAAGCCATTGTGATTGACGCATTGGCCTCTCAGCATCTCCTACTCTAGGTTATGACTTACCTTGTGTGTGTATACTCTAACCAAAAAGAATGGGGCTTTCACTCTAACCATTGCCCTTTGCTCAGTGCCATACATACAGGTGTGTCTTAGGAATCTGACAGGCCACAGGTCTCTGTGACCTGGCCAAGTTGGACATCCTTCCTATGTCTTCACTCAGTTCCTTAACCGGAAAAGGAGGGATGGTGCCTGATTTGAACGCATCATATTTTTCATATGGTGACTAATAACACAACTAGTGTGGCAGATTTTTGAAAGTGTGCATTGAAAATAGTTCGAATACTACTGAAATTATGGCAAAGGCATCAATCACCAGACAAGGCAGAGAAAGAATGCGGTCCTGGAGAGTGAGGGAAGAAAACTTAATGAGATCAAAACAAAACTCAACTGGATACAAACCAAAATGAGTCAGAAGCATGAGTGCAGACAAATTCCCATCCAGATGTTTTCATCAGCTGCCTCGTTGACCCGTTCCTTTGCTTCCCTCACCTAAGCCTCGAGAACTCATAGGAAATGTGAGGAAAGAGAAGGTGGGGTCACTGAGGACTCTGGTCCCCAGAGGGACGGAAAAACACTCAAGAGGCAAGTACAGAGGCACACGGGACAGTGGAGTGTTGGTCCTGGCCTGCCCAGGACAGCACAGAGAGGAACATCATGGGGTGAATGATGCAGGAAACTTGCACCAAGTGTCTGTCATCTGCCAGGGTTGTCAGACACTCCTATCTATCTCACTTAATCATCACGAATGTGCTTAATGTCACCTCCATTTTCTAGCTAGGGAAACAAGACAAGTGAAGGCTAATGGTCCCCAGAGCCCTGATGACCACTGAGATGATGTGACCCTGCTGTGACCACTCTGTCTCATACCACAATTATCGATAAAGGTTACATACCATGTAGCCCAATGGAAGAGAATTTAAAAACAGTTAAGGGAATATTAATAATGCATGTTTGAAGTTTAATAAACAATTCATCTTTTCTATTTCCTTTTCTGAACATTGAGGGTAAAAAAAAAAAAGTACAGCTATTAAGATGGACTGATTCGAAGTGTTGTCTTTCTGAGACTGAGATGGCCTAAAGTTCTACTTTAGGATGGACCTTCAGGATGCTCCTACCAGAAGGACTAGAACAGGGCTTGGAGTTACTTAATAAGCACTGCTACATAGCCACATAGCAGCATGTGGATGAGAATGACCAGGAACACCTATTTCTCTGTACTGAGAATGCTTCTGCTGAATGATTAGATCTAACACATGCACACAGCAGTCGAAGTTCTGTGCAGTATCCTGAGAGACTGAATGAACATGCTATTAATCCTCCCAACTGTTTGAGGCAAGTTTACTGTTAACTCCACTTTGAAGACAAAGAAACCAAGACACAGAGACATGACATAACATGTTCAAACAGCTAAAGTGATGTGGCTGGGATTCAAACTCAGGCAGCTTGGGTGGAACATCTCTGCATTGCATATGATACGGCATTTCTCAGCTCCTCTCACTTAGGGTTCAATTTCAAAAGCAATTTGCTGCCTAACCTAAAACTCTGAAATTCTAGAGTTAGACGGATAAGAGTTCATTTACCTAATCATTAAGTCATTCCATTACTCATGTATCTATTATGTATTATACTCCTGTTATGTAACAGTCTTAATATTAGCAAAAATAGACATGATTTCTGGGATCCTTGCGCTTAGAGTCTACTGAGGTGACATACTCAAGCTATCACACAAGCAAACATAAAATTATACCTGCTCATAAGTACTTGGAGGGAAAGATACAAGATGTCACAGTGCGGGGCTGGAGTGATGGCTCAGCAGTTAAGAACACTGGTCGATGTTCCAGAAGACCCAGGTTTAATTCTCGGCACCTATATGATGGCTCACAACCATCTGTAACTCAAGGTCCAAGGGATCAGATGCCCTTTTTGGCCCATGTGGGAACCAGGTATACAAGTGATGCACAAGCACACAAGCAGGCAAAACACCCATACACATAAAATAAAAACTGAAATTAAAAGGATGCTACAATGTAAGATGTTTAAAGGCATTTAAATAGGTACATGACCTAGCAGAGAGCAATAAATCCTGAAATAATGACTTCTGAACCGGGATTTCTAATCTAGGCTCCTCTTAAATTCTTTAGTGTTTCAAAATCTCAGTTCCCCCACCTGAAAAATAGGGCTAGAGGATTGTCTCTGAGTCACCAGGAAGATAATAAGTGCTAGAAGGCATTCCAGGATTCCAGCACTGAAGACATGCTGGCTAGTGGCTGCTGCTGTTTCTCCATTGCTGCTGGCCCACATCCAGCAGAAAACTGGGTAAAAGACTTAGAGCGACAACAATCAGACATTAGGAATGGGGAAAAGATGGGAAGAATTTCAGAAATACTATGGATTTTACTGCTGTAAAAAAATACTGATTCGACAGATTTTCTCCTTTTAATAGAGTTATTCAGTAAGAAGAATAGCATATCATAAGTAAATAATCTGGAAAATAATTACATATGGGGAATCTAATGCCTTGTTAATGTTGTGCTGATATCTCCCGGATTCTGTCACGGTATTGTCCAGTGTTGCATGGTTTTTCTGTTCTTTTAGCATTTCTCCCAGCACAAATCCTAGATCGGATCGCCTTCTACCCAGAATTTAATATTGAAGTACAGCGGCGAAGGTCAGTGAGATGGACCTGGGTGTTCAGGGCAGTGGAGCAGCAATGAGGAACTTTGAGCTATAGGAATAAGAGATACTTCAAAGTAGCTTGCAGGCTGTTAACTTGATTGCTTCAGCTTAGGGAGAAAGAGGAGGCAGGCAGCCTGGTGAGTCTGTCCTCACAGAAAAGGACTCTTTCCTGAACCGTGAGGATCCCCGGAGGGATCTGTCTGGGAGGGTTATGTCCTGCTGTATTTTCCTGGCAGAAGTGTGTTTATGTGCCCTTCGGGAGAGCACTTCAAAGCTTGGAAGGTTACTTCAAAAGCTCCGCATCCTCCCTCCATGACTGGAGCTAAACCGATTTGAGGGCTGAGCTCTGGAAACCTTGAATACACGGGCAGACCAGCAGGTGGGCCGTACACACACGCCCACCCAGAGCATCAGCTCCACGCCCCTTTGCCTCTTCCGAGGGGAGGAGGGAGAGGCTGTGTAGTGCAAGGCTCTCTGAAATCTGGGAAGGGGCCTCTTTGTCTAGGTGAAGTCTGGACTTTAGCTCTGCTCTCCACAGAACCCCCGGGTTTGTCTCCATGGCACCAGGCCAGTCCAGCAGCATCTTCCAGGAATTCAGTGAACAACTGCCCTGCCTCCTGCTGCTGTGCCTGGGCACCTCAGGTCCTGGCATTTCCATTAGTTAACACTGACTTTTCTTTGGCTAGTTACAAACAAACAAACAAACAAATAAATAAATAAGTGGCAAACTTCCTCTGCCTGACTCCTTCTAGGAGAAAATCTAGAATATGGAAGGGAGCTCCATTCTACCTGCAGATGTGGGACACTTGAGTAGCTAGCTCCTGGAAGCCAGTGTTAACCACAAACATGCCATCCAGGTCCCCTCCAAAAGCAGCTGGCTTTGTTGGTAGTGGAGGTAGTGGTGTTTTGTTTTTGTTTGTTTGTTTGTTTGTTGTTTTGTTTTTTTTTCCTGTTACTAAAAGAGACAAACACCAGATTTCCAGGTGGATTCTTCTGGGCTCAGTCTTTCATCCAGAAGCCCATTCATTCATGGCAGCTGGCTGCTGAGTAATGACAACAGAAATGTAGGCTGTCCTCTTCCACGCACGTAGATCCTGCCTACACTGGAGGAATGGATAGGGCCTATACACACCAGTAAAGGAACATGATAGGCCAAGTATGGCGGCATGGGCCTCAGGAGGTTCTGTCAAGAAGGCTGTGGTTTAAGGCTAGTCTATGTCATACAAGAAGACTTTGTCTCCAAAACCAGCTTGACATATATAGAAGGGGGGGAGAGACTTGAGAAACGGAGGAAAGGGAGAAGGGAGGTAAGGAGAGAGACTGAAACAGAGA
>CABHPP010100534.1:28290-43327 GCA_902168425.1 Peromyscus attwateri
TGTGTGTGTGTGTGTGTGTGTGTGTGTGTGTGTGTGTGTGTGTGTGTGTTCAATAGCTGGCCCACACCTGCCTAAAGAGGACTTTTGCTTCCGTGACTCCTTTCAGATGGCCAACATTTTCTTGGTACCTCTTCACCAGAAGCAGTTTCTCCCTAGCCCTTCCTCTCTCTTTTCAGTAGAGAGGTCTGTGTACAGCACTGGGTCAAGCAGGGACCCCGCGCCTGTGGAGCTGAAGGGAGCGGGCTCCGTTAACTGCGCCCTTGCACTCTGACTGGCACACCGTTCTTTCGTGCTTCTCTTACTCCCCTTTCCACCCATCTAGAGTGAGCAAGATTCCCTTTTCTTAATGGACTCCCTCACTGGGGTGAGCTCGAAGTCAGTCAGCTTTCTTGCCACATTGACCTTCCTCCACATGAGGGCGTGGGGCCAGTTTTCACTTCCGAAAAAAATTCCTCTAAAAGTGGGACTCTGGAGACTCTCCAGTAAATGAAGATAGACTTGGTGAAGAAATTCCAACCCTACAAGTAGATAATTAAGAGAGATTTTCCAAGCCTAGGGGGAAATCAAAGACCATTATGTATGTATGGTTTGCGCTAAACCACTTTTATTACAAATTGAGCCCCCATACAGCTGTGCAGCCACGGAGGGGGGGAGAACACACAGCCAACGAAACAATTAAAAGCCATGTGGAAGCGGGCCTTCTGGTAGCTAACAGGAGCCATACATTCTGTTTTCTAGCTTGTTGTGAGTAATTTCAAAACCCCAAATAAGTAATTCTATTGCAGTACTAAGAAGGAAATGGTGAACAGCTAAGGATAATAATTCAAAATTTCCCCCGCCCTCCCTAATCTACTCAGTTCTTCTCTCTCAACAGAGATGTGGAAAGAGGGATCTGATTTGTAGAAAGCCACCTGAAGTCTGGGGAAGTTGAGAGGGGAAATCTAGAAGCAGGCAGGCTTAGAAACGCAATTCAGTTTCTAATTGCTGTGTGGTCTTGGGCAAGTTCAGTCTCTCGGAGCTCACTTTTCCATGCCTGATGGAGCTATTGTGATCATCAGCACATGAGACAGGATGAGAAAAGTGCCTGGCCCATGCTAGATAGTCACTGGATGATGCCTGTGTCCTTTGGAAGGAAATTACCCAGAAACTTGTTTTTCCCATGTTTTTCCTCTTATTACTGCTAGAGAGAATTATGGTATCAAAAGATTCTGTCATGATCAAAGATCACAAATCAAATGCTTTGCTAGGCCTTCATTTTGTGATTTGAGTGGAGGAAAAAGGAAGCAAATGGGAAGAGCCTTGTCCTATCTAAAGAAAGCAACCAGTGCGAGGGTTGAAGACCTAAATTAAATCAGCAGGCTAAAAGACCTAAATTAAATCAGCAGAACCTATGCTTAAAAAGGCACCAGTGCCTTGTGTATGGGCTTTCAGTCTCAGTGCTGGGGAAGAGGAAGGAGGAGGGCCCATGGGGCTGGCCGATTAGACACTCTGAACTACTTGATCAGTCCCGGTTCAAAACCAGGGTTGATGTGAAGAAAAGATCAGTGGTTATGTACTCGTTCTATGCAGTTACAAGGCCTGGACTTCAGACCCCAGCATGTACATAACACACATACTTGTAATGTCAGCTCCAATGAATGTGGGGACAGAGGGCATCCTGGCTTCCCACCTACATGGGAAAAATTGAGCCCCAAGTTCAGGAAAGATCCTTCATCAAAGGAACAGGACGAGAGTTGTAGAGGGGGACACTTGTCACTCTTTTCTGGCCTCCACACGAATACAAACAAGGACATCTTATAAAGCAAAAAAAAAAACCAAGGTGAACAGCTCTTGAAGAACACCACTGAAGGTGTATCTTGGCATGAGTGCATGCGCGCACACACACACACACATACACACACACAGATATGCACACATGCACACATGAGAGATACTCATACACTTCACATGTGTGTACACATACAAAAACAGAGAGAGATGACAAGTGGTGTGGGTGGATGTTCATTCTGTCAATAACTTTGGAGTACCAGCCTCAGGGTGTGGCCTCTTGGCAGGTTACATGACTGCTTAAAATCTGAGGAGGGAGCACCCGGTCATTCTCTTGGGGTGATAAGAGACCAGATGGCTGGATCCATATGCTCCCGGGCAGAATAAAGGACAATGATGGCTATTTACTTGGTTCTGTATCCGTGAGTGAATTTTTCCCTATTTCATATCTTAGTAAATCCTTGATACCCCTTAGACAGACTCTCGTGGGTTTTGCATAATAAGTGATGCCCAGTGTAGGGCACAAACCCACATTCCTCAGATTAAGAGTCTCATGCTCTACCGACTGAGCTAGCTGGGTTAGCTCATATAAATCAGAATTCATACCTAATTTAAGAGGGTATATATTCCTTCTAAAGGTAATGGTGAGCTTGAGCCTTATGGGTGTGGTATGGACCCAGTATTAGCTGGAATTTCACATAAAATGGCTCTTAATATAGTTAGTAAGTCCACAGAGCTTAAAAGCACATCTATAGTTTGGCTATATAGCCCAAGGGCTGCAGTGTAACTTCTAGAAGGTGAGCATTCTATGATTACTCTTCTGTATAGTAAAATGTTGGGTTTGAATGCAATTCTTTGGACAATTCCATTCAGTGCAAATAAACTAACATACTAAATATTCCTTCCTGCATATTTCTATTTCCAGGAGATGAAGAGTCAAAAATAACCTTGATGAGCTGTGGTGGAGTTTGCTGTTATTTATTCCTGGGAGTCAGCTGACTGCTCCTGAGCATGTATAGGTAAGATGAATTCAGCTGTGCTGACTGAGATAGTTTCAAGGTGTGTGCCTACCAAGTACTGTGCTTCCAATACTTGCCTACAAAATACAATGCCTCCAACACTTGTCTACAAAATACAGTGCTCCCCATCACTTTTCAGGGCATCACCAAGAAGCGAGGCTATTAACCAGAGGTATGGACATTAGTCTACAAAATTGTTGTCTTCAAATCTTAAAACAAAGAGCTAAGAAGAAATCACTTTGTTTTTCGGAGTTTTTCAGAGGCTCCAGCTGAGCTTCCCAGTTACAAAGAATGCTCCCGAGAAGGGATGCTTGGGAACCATCTGAAGCTGAAAGCATTGAGCTGCCAGGCTTTTAATTAACTTGCTCCACTCTATTTCTGAGCCAACCACAGAGGGAAAAAGAGAAATCCTATTTCAATATCAAAAGTCAAATAAAATGTTAAATTTCATTTTTGATTGACAGTTTCCCACACAATCACATACCCTAAAACTAGCAACTATAGATTCAGACCATTTGTAAAGCCCAAGGGGTTTCTAGGGTATGAGACAATCCAGGTATATGTGCCTCATTCCACAGAAGCCGTCTCCTGTGGAGAAAATGTACTGGTGACATCCATCTTGATGGGAAATAGGTATGTTAAGATAGGAGGTATCTCAGTTACAACAGGATTATGATAGCAGGAACATGGAGTTCTCCTAACGATACATATGGGTTTGTTCAGAATTGGCTGAAGGAAGCCAAGTTATTGATATCATTTCCCACCACATCAATGTGTCCTGCAGTCATGCCTCCATCAAAGAGTTGCTCAATATATAACTGTCCACGCAGTGTTGTGCAAGTATCGGACCTGAGGTCAGACCCACTAGATGGACTAGCAACCTTGGTGACACACTGCTCAAGTTACTCAGTTAGTCTTCTTCTTATCTTTCTAAGCTTCCGGGGCTAAAGAATGCAGGAATTCCATAAAGAAAATGAGCCCTAAAAGATGTCCACATTCCTATCCACCCTACACACCATAGAATTTCTTTCCCTCTCAAAGTACTAAGCATACTATGGCAAGAAGCACCAATAGGATCTCTAGAAAGGGTCGAACATTATTCTACCAAAATGATGTTTCAGGGACCTGCAATGAAAGAAATCTCTCCCATTACCAGAAAAGTCATACAATGGAAATTATAAAACGTAGAGCCTGAGACATGCACAACCAAGGGTGTTCTGGTGAAGTACATTGAGGTATCTGAGAAGCAGACACCAAAACAAAGCTGCCCTTCTGGGAAGCAAACCATCAAACGGAATTTTTAATTTGAAAAGCTCATCTTCAGTTACTTTCCTTATTTCCCACTTTCTTCCTTTCTCATGACCCCACGACGACTCTCTATCTCAAACACTACAGTGACCCGGATGGAAAATAAATATATTGCATCTTGGGGATCTACTCACTTTAAAGGTAAATATATTTCAATCACAGCCCTGAGAATGCCTTCATTTGAGAAAGCTATTTAGTCAAATTTAAGGATGCATAAACCAGTAAGATGACCTTTTGTAACCACCCATGTCCCCTAGGATTATCGTGTTCCCAGGGTATTTCATCATCTCCATGGGGTCAATGGCACAGTTGGCTTGAATGACGGAAGTCCAAGGCATACAGCTAGTCCAGTGTGGGTATTCAGTGATGCTGAAGTGGTGACTTCCCTTGAAAATAGCGCCTCAAATTGGAATCCCCTGTGGCATTCATTCATTCATTCATTCACTTTGTTATTTTCACTTTATTTAAAAGGGCACTGAAGATACTAGTCTGCAAGGTTATAGAGGTCTGCTAGGCTATTTGTGTAGAAGACAGGACATGAACTTTAATTGAGATAATGGTAATATTTCAATGCAGATTACTGCTTTCTGTTCAGATTCCTGCTGTCATTCCAATTAGAATCAATGGTCTTCTTTCTTACCAATTCCCTCAAATGTGTAGGTTGCTGCTACCTGCTAGGAATGTATTAGATTTTCTTAATAAAGATAGATCTGTCACAGCAGTGGGCTAAGTGGAACAGTGAACAGTTAATTCTTGCTTCATTAAGCCAAACCAAATAATTCCCTTTAAATGAAGAAACTCATCCTGCTTCCCGGTAAATATTTGGTATTGAAGCAGCAATGAGAACACAAACCTTACTGCTCTTTAGGGGGTCCTGGGGGCATTTCTGCTGGTACCCCACTGAGAATGATAAACATTCAAAATAAAACACTGGTCTAGAGGACTAAGTAGAATAAGCTTTGTGAAACTGACTCCCAGAGTTCATGGTTTTAAAATGTGTGCACCTACTCTCTCATTTAGTCTTGAAAATATTGTCATCCTTTAAGGGTCTCCCAGCCTTACGATGAGTTAGAAAGTTCTACTGGATAATCTCTGCAGATCATCGTGTAGGAAGAGCTTGGGCCTTTCCAACTAATAGCACATCATACATATAAATCATTATCACTTCGGGGTTTATTCGCAAAGGACAGATATTTGTAATCCTAGAAGTGTGCATATGCCCGTGGCTACTGATTAACTGTTTCAAATTAATAGCTTAAAATTAAAACAAGCCTGGGGTTAAAATAAAGGGAAATGGTTTTCTCCGTGAGAAAAGCTTCAGCACTTTAAGAAAGCCCCTTGCCATTTTCCCTTCCTCTTATTATCCAGCCCCCAGCGTGCCGTCTACAGGGCTTCCTGACGCCTTGCTATGTGGGTGTCCAGACTGCACAGGCAAGGGAAGCAGTGGGCATAGCTGGGCACGGAGATTTTTTTCTAAAATTCATTCTTCAAATATTTCACTTAAAGAGCTTGAATGTTTCCTGGGGACGTCACCCCGCTGTGGGACAGAATGACTGTCTCTTTGGTCTTTCATATATGTGTTAATACAATTTCCCTTCCACCTAGCACACCTGCTGCACTATACAAGTGCCTTCCATCATGGAGCATCACTCAAGAGAGAAAATGGTCAACAGAGAATAAAGGACGAAACAAAGGACCATAGTGACAGGCAGAGCAGATGACGCTGAGCTGGGAATCCAAACTGGATTTTAACAACAACAACAAAAATGTTCAACACTTCTTGCTATGGTTTGCTCCCTTTGAAGCTTATGTTGAAATTTGATTGGCAGCTTGGGGGTGGGGGTGGGGACTTTAAGTAGTGATTAGGATTCCAAGAGGAATGAAAACCTATCTTGGAGCAGGTTGTAGTAGGGCAAGGCTACCCCATATGTTCTGACAGCCCCACCCCCATCCACCCAATTGCCCTTCCGCTTCCTGCCATGAGGTGAGGCAACAGGAGGCCTTTGCTGGGAGCCCACTCTCAGGGGCCACCGGCTTAGCACTAATGAAATCATGGGAGTCCCTCCCCCTATGACCTCACGTAATGTTAATGACCTTTTGTGAACCCACTTTCCAATACCTTTAACATGGTAAGCCAGCATTTGCCCAGCTTCTTGCCTGCTCCCATAGGAAGCTTCATCATATCAATAAGCCTCATGACAGTGCTCACTGAACGCCACGCCACAACCTTAGGTGTCCCAAACCCCAGAACTGTGAGCTAAATAAGTTTCTTTATGTCCTACACACCCACTCCCAGCTGTCTCCTTCTAGCTGTGAAATGGACGAGGGCACTGCTCTTACTATTTTGTCTCTGGTACACCAGGCTTAGGTTTTGTTTGGAAAGTGTTAGAAATTAAACTCGAGAGGCTACTGCAGTTAGCCTTCTAAAGTTAAATAAGACAGAAAAGAAAAAGAACATGTATTTTTAAAAGATCTGAATTTTTTTTTTTCAATAAAAACCTGATCTCAAAACTCTTGCTACCCTGAAACCTGGTATATACATCAGGATTTCTTTGTAAATTAACTATGATGGAGCTGTAATAGTGCCACAGTCACTACACTTGCTGTGCAGACCTGAGGACCTTACTTTAAGCTCTAGTACTCATGAACAAAAGCTGGGCCTGGTGGCACAGACTTGGAATTCTAGGCCCAAGCAGGCAGAGGCAAGAGGATTCCTAGGGCTTGCTAGTTGGCCAGTCTAGCTGAACCAGTGAATTCCAGGTTCCCTGGGAGACTCTGTGGGCCTGACTTTACATAACAAAAACTAAATACCCACCTGAGCAGGTATTCTGTATCCCTTCTCTTCCTTTCAATTTAAAATTCTTCCTTGAGATTCAGTTCAAATGTATTTGCTGTGGTTTCAATCTGTGTCTACAAAACTCAGGTACTACAAGGTCTTTCAAAGATGATTGGTCCGTCTGTGATCCCCTCACAAATGAGATTAGTTTCCCTAATAGAAGGGTTTGGTGGAGCAGGCTTCTCCCTGTTTACCCTTCTGCCTTCCTCCATGAGAGAACGCGGCAGCATTCAAGGTAGCATCTTGAGATATGGAGCATCTCTCCCCCAGATAAGGAGCCTGCCAGCATCTTGAGGACTGACTGCTCAGCTCCCAGGGCCCTGAGGAAGAAATTTCCATTCTAAATAAATTCTCCAGCCTATGGTATTTCATCATAGTGGACCGAATGGACCAACACAATATCCTCAACTCCTGCTCATTCCTGCCTGCTCTGTGGGAGGCACTATGAGAAGTGATTAAAAAACAAAAAACAAAACAAAACAAAATAGAAACCTGGAAAACACAAGGTATTTCTTAGAACATTCCATTTGAGGTAATAAGATATTTCAATGAAATGCAACTGGGAAATAATTAGGGCACTATAGACAAGTTATTAGATGTGTTAGTATAAACAGCAGGTGATAAGAAAGATTATGGGACAGAAAAGGGTTTTATTTTGGCTTTCTTGATATGTAGACTTCTAACTCGCACAAGCAAAACAAAGCACTTTAAAAACAAACAAATCAGGGCACTTAATTAATGAGGTTCAAGGTTTGAATGTTGAACTGAAGACACTGACCTACTGAGATAAAGAACTTGTTTGTTAAAAATGACTTAATAAATTAAATATTTGGGAAACAGTTGATAAGGAGCTTTGGCTATTTTTCTAATTAGCGGTCTGACATATGAGCTCTTCAGAAAGACAGTGAAAGCAGAATTTTGGAGAAGCTATTGCTGTGGAGGATGGATTGGGTAACACTAGTGGATCCGAGCCAGTGGTTAGAAGGAGTTGTGCTTGTCCCCTCCTCTGGGTCTTGTTCAAAGCCCTAGGCTCATCTACAATACACAGCTTGATCCAACCATTTACATGGAGATTTGAGCCATACTCACTAAAGTCAAGAGAGACTATCCGTAAGAGTCAGTTTAACTAATTTAATAACTTAGAAAGTTAGATGTGATTATGAAAAGGGACAGTGTGTTGCACATGTGTCCTGTTTTATTAATAGCAACACTTAGTCTGTAACATTAGGCTAGAATAAGCCGGCTTATTGGTCCTTCATCAACGCATCAAGTGTTTACTGAAGCATGCTTCAGTATTAGGTGGGAGGCTGTAAGGAGAGAAACAGTGCGGTGATGCTGAGGCCACAGAGGGCTTAGTGATGCTGGAGATGGAAGCAGCAGGCATCAGGAGGTGTGCAAGGCAGGAAGACAGACTCTGGACACGGTGCTACGTACTTTCTAGGAAGGAAAGTGTGGATCTGTTTCTTTCTACAATCACAAGCCACTGAAGTGTTTTTATAAATTAGAAAAAAATCCTTTAACTTTTAAACATCTTATTGTTTAATACAATGAAGCATTGGTAAATGCTTAGTACTGTATCTAGTACAGAATACATGTCTTTTTGTAAACAGTGCAACAGAATGCTGTTTGGGGTATGAAGGTGAGCCACGGCCTAAAGCATAAAATTATTCATGGGTGTTATTTGCACAGACAAAGAAGTTGGGGTTATTGTTTTTTTAAACCCAGGAAGAGATTAAACATTAAATGGAGAAAGAGAATGGGATAGAATAAAATCAATAATGGGAACGGCCAGAAAAGTGAGTAGACTTGTCCACCAGGGAAGGCTCAGATTAAGGGTTAAGGATTTGTGATAGCACATTTACAAACTGAAAACCAAAACAACCTGACAAATAGACACAGGAAGCCCTGTTCCCACCCCTGACCACATCTGCCCAGGACTCCCTCCACGCCCTCTTTGATAACCATATTATCAATTACTGTTGTACTCTTTCCATTTTTTTTTTTTGCATACCCCACATAATGTTTTGGCAAATACAAAATTTTATTAGAAAAAAGAGGAAGGAAAATGCTCAACAGCTAGGAGGGAACCGTTACAGGACAGACATTGGTTGGTGTTTTCAGATAAGTCATGAATTCCTGAGAACAACTCTGGAAGTTGGCCTTTTATCCACCACAAGGCAAGACTTCATTCATATCAGGGGGACAGACAACCAGCCCTTTGCATGGTACACTCTCGACACTCCTGCTTCTGGAGTCCCTCTGATCACACCCCGGGTCCCCTCATTTCATCTCACCACCTCACCTTCCCAACAGCTTGAAGATAGCCACCTCTCAGCACTGTTTTGAGGACCGAGTCTTGAAGGAAGTCCGAGGCACCAGGGCAGCAGTCTTTAAATAGAAGCTGCTATAACGATGACACTTCTGGGAAACACTTCCTGTACGAGGCCAAACTCATTCAACATGTGTTGATTTTTACTTAACTCATGGAGATGGTCCCTCTTTGGATTTAGTCCATTCTGACGCCAGCCTTACTCCTGAGCGAGTAATAACCACGGTCAAGTCTTTATATAAATAGAAATAAATCCGGGAAGTAGGTGAATAGGCTCTTTCTTGGATGACTAAATTGAAAGCTTGGGACAAGAGTCACCACCTTCACCTCATACCGAAGGTCAGAAAACGTCTGTAAAGAGCTGTTTTGGGTTGTGCAAGTCATGATGGGTACTACTCCCTTTCCCTCACTATCATGAGCAAGCAAACAAGGAAGGCCCTGTTGGAAGGGATGATTGTTAAACCCAAGGATCTGCCATTTTTACCTCTTTCAACAGCAGCTTAGGGGCGTGCAAAGACCAGTGAATGATTTATATCCTAATCCAAATGCAGAGATGAGTTAAACTGATATCAATGAGAAGTCCTTGATACTGTGATCAAATAGTAGACAGGAAATCAAGCGGCCATAGACTCTGAACACTTGCCACTCTTGCATCTGAAATGGAACCTTCAGAAAGGTAAGTTTGGGTTGTTGCTTTGGCAAGGTCTCACTATGTGGCTCACACCTGCCTAGAACACACTCCTTCTCCCCTAGCCTCCAAAGCGCAGGGGTTACAGCCATGCATGCCACTCCTTAAGGGTTTCTCCTACCTTGCTGCTTGTGTCCTGTGAAGGCAGGAGCTCTGTGACAAGGTCCAGTTTCTACAGAGACTCAGCCTAACCTCCCTGGAGTTTCTGCATCTGCTGGCGGCCTAGAGTGAGACTTGGTGACACATACAGGCACTGCCATCTCTCTGGAATAGCGTGCAGTGGCCTCTGCCCACTCTGGAGACCTCAGCAGTGTTGTGTCTTGCTTCTGACCACCTTAATCTCTCCTTTTCTACCACCGTGCTTCTCCTAGAAACAAGTCAGAGAGCATGGTGTACATGGAAACCCTGTGTGTTCATCCACACACCCTTCCCTTGGGCAAAGGAACTCAAATGCTTTTTTCACTACTCGGAAATGGCCAGGAAATTTTATTTTAATCATTCCATAAATTATAGTAGGACATAATTATTTCTCTGTTATCTGGATGCTAATCCTTTTAAAGGAGCAAATAGTCAGGTCCCATCTACTCAGAAAACATCCATCTGCACTTAATTTGTTTTTTAGAGTCACGGACTCTTTAGACTCATGACCTGGAATGCTGGAGTAATCAGCAAATATATTCAGAATTAATTTAGTATCTTAATTGCTAGTACAGAAATGGGTACTTTCCTATGGTTGAAAAAGTATACCTGTCGGAATTTTGAAGAAACAATATTTCAACTGGAGCTGGAAGAATTGCTTCTGGGAGTTGGGGAGCTGTGGAGATGGCCCAGTCAGATAGAAAGTGCTAACTTTGCAACCATGAGACCCAAGCGTGAAACCCCCAACCCACGTAAAAGCCAGACACAGCAGCATTCCTGTCATCCCAGAGACCGGGAGGTCGAAACAGGAGGATCCCTGGGGCTTGCTGACCAGCCAGTCTGGATGAATCACAGCGCTTGAGGTTCAGCAAGAGACCTTATCTCAGAAAAGAAGGTGGAGAGCCATTGAGAAAGACACCTGATAGCCATCTCCAGCCTCCCCATGCACGCACATACATACGCACAGGCACACACAGGAACACGTACGCATACACAAATATAACTTTAAACAAACTGCCACTCATAAAAGTTTAGTAGGGAGCAGGGGATCAACCTGAGCATAGGATGCATAAGATAGTTCTACGTGCAGGAAAGCAATGGCCCGGGTCTCTCTATGATACTCTTAACTACTAGCCTGCCGATGAGCACGCAGCTCTGTGAATATTTGTTGGGTGAATGCATGCATGCACATAGGCAGGGAGGAGAGGGTAAGATGAGTAAAATCTCAGGGTCAGGGCGCTAATGCTCAGCAGAAAAACAGAATTTACTCCCAGACAAGCCAAGAGAAGAGGCCTCAATGAAAGGATGCTTTACACAGGTTAGATGGGGCTAAGGGGAGAACACAGGCATCAGTCTGCTTTTAGCACCCAGGAATCAGCCATATGGGACTGATACCAGCTCTTAGTTTGAAGGGGCAGGAGCTCCTATAGAGCAGTTAATACTGGACTGGAGATTTGAGTTCATTATTTGTGCCCGACTAGAAGCCGGAGACCATGAGAGCAAGGCAGAGAACTTTCGCAAGTGACTCAGCCAGGGCTGGATCTGGACGTGGAGACAGTCACCAGCTCAGAGGCTGAGCAGAAATGGAGAGCTGGATTAAAAATAAACCGTATCTTCCTATCCCTGCACCTTCATTCATTCCTTTCTTCCCAAAGACATCCAAGGCCCGTTTACCTCATGTCAATTGGATTCATAAGCTACTAACTATTGAAGAGGTTAAGTGGAAAGGAAGGAAAATATACAGCTCCAGGAAGCATTATCCATGTTCAAATTCCAACCCTGTCATTCCTTATCACTAAGCTGGGTCAGTCACTTCTAATTTCTACACCTCAACTTCCTTATCTGTAAAATTGAGGGAATTATAGTGGCTACCTCACCGCTTTGTTATGATCACCTGAGATAATCTAAATAAATTTCTCTGGTCTGACAGAATGGCCATAAAGAAATTGTCTTGGACAATTGGCTTCAGAACATCTGTCCTTCAGAAGCGACATGAAAGTTTAAAGGGAAGGGAGGTGGAATGGAACACGGGAGGGGACGGTTTAGAGGGGTGGGGGAGAAGAGGGAGGAGGAGAGTCAACACGAGCAAACTCTGTTTGGAAGTGCCACAATGAAACCTAACATGTGTATGCTATTTAAAATGTACTTCAATTAAAAAAAAAATCCTCAGGCTGGAGGGATGGCTTGGAGGTTAAATGCAGTGGCTGCTGTTCCAGAAGACTTAGGTTTGATTCTCAACACCTATATGAAGGCTCACAACTGTCTGTAAGTCCAGTTGCAGGGGATCCAGTGCCACCATCTGACCTCTTTGGGCACCAGGCCTGTTATGTGGTACCCAGACTTAGATGCAGTCAATATACCCATACACATAAGATAATAATACATAGTGATAAATAATAGTAACAACAACAATAATAACAAAGGTGTCCTATGGGTTGAAGGATTTGTTCTCAAGTCTGTTAGAGCAAGGGCCTTGTGACTTTGACTATTATAAGGAAGGCTATGGTTTCTGGTGACTCTCAGGATCATGCACTGGAACTTGCTTTCGTGTCTGTAGGCCAAGAAGTTGTCTTCCTTAGGCATTGGCTTTTCCACTGTTAATGATGGTGGGATGTTACAGAGGCTTTGGGGAACTCCAGTGAACCCCACCTACCTGCCATCTCAACACACAGCTGAGAGTTAGTCACCAGTGCATTCTCATAAATGGCTTTCTTGGCATTTCAGCATTTTATTTGAAAAAAATAACCGAAGCAGAAAGAAAATCAAGCAACAAGAAAGTTTCATTCTTAAACTCATTAGTTGGGAAGCTGAGCAATTTGCTTAGATCGGCAGGGTTTTGAATGTAAGGCTAGGCTTCTGAGAGACATGTCAGAAACTCCAGTCTAAAAGTCTTTCCTCACTTTTATCACGAGTTCTGTGTGCCCTGTTGACAGAGCAATCTGTGTGCTCTTGTCCATATCAGAACTGAGACAGACGCTCCGTGGAAAGCCAGGTCTATTTATGCATTTCTATTTTTAATAGAATTTTTATAAAAACAAATACTCTACTGAGTTCTTAAATCATTTTGGAAATGTCTAAAATTGTCGATCACGTTTGCAGTTGCAACGCACCAAATCACCTGGTACATAGGGGTTAAGCCAGAGGGTGTACATTATCATTTTGATAACTGGGAGTTGTTACTGACTCTTCCTGATGGTTCTTCGGGCTGCTCACGATCATAATATGTGTTTCACAGAAATAAGTGACTTTCTAAACACCGCTTTTCCTGCAAGTCAGGCTTTTGTTAAAGTACTTAAAAATACGTTCAGATCCGTTAGGCCAGAATGCCCTTCAGCAGTGATTTTCATGAACCTCCGCACTCATTATTTGATAATATCAAGGCCTCTAAACAGTCCAAAATCATAATTAATATATATATATATACTATGATTAAATACCATAGTATATATATGATATTTAATCAGCAAAACCTATTGCATAGAAATATTAAATTCAGCTAGTGTAGGAGACAGGGATTACACAGAAGCTTGCCTACAGAGGAAGTCCATCCTTGGACCCTTTTTCACACCCTTCTTTTAGAATACGTCCTCAGGGACTGTGGGGACAGGCCCAGGTTTGGATTCAACTCCCAGCTCCATCACTGACTGCTACATGACAACTATGATGTCTCTTTTGTGTCTCGGTGTGATTACCTGTAATGGCAATGCCTGCCTCCTGGGACTGCTGTGAGAATATATGAGCGAGCTAATGCATGCAGGAGCTCATGTGGAATAAATACATGGAGCTGCTATGTTGTTATTTAATTGCTCATGAGTCCATCTTTTTCCATGGACTGCGACCTCCTAAGGGAAGTGTTCCGAGTCTCTGGACCCTAATATCGTATCTAGCAAGTAAGAGATGCACCATGAAAAGCTGTGTATGAGTTCCTCATGGCAAAGTGGTGTAGAAAGTCACAGTTTCACCATGGAGATCCAGATCTGCTCTCTTGTCTATACTCTTCCCTTATTTTAATCTTCATTTCTGGTCAAAGCCCGTCAGCACCACTCAGTTACTAACAAACCGGGTCAGCCGATGATGACACTCAGACAGACTGGACAGAGCCCGGTTAGACCAATGTGGTGGAGCGCAACTGTAACCCCAGCACTCAAGAGGCTGGGGCTGAAAACGAGTGCTTTGAGATCAGCCTGGGCTACATAAAGGTTTCCAGGCTATCCTGCACTGTATAGAACCATATAGCTATCCCCAAAAAACAACAAAGAAAAAGAGAAAGAAATGCAGAAGGAGGATGAGGAGCATGAGGAGGAGGAGGAAACAGAGGAGGGGAGCACTCACTTTAAAATATCAACCTTGCTAACATTAGAAGCTTGCATCAGTTTCTGGTTCCTACGTGGGTCACAGAAACTAGGTCACGTCTAAATCACAAACTCAGTAGAGTCAAAAGGCACCTTGTCTAAGTAGGAAGTCGAGGTTCATAAACCAGTCAGTGTCTTGCCTGGACACCACTCTCCTCCCCAGCAGCTATGGCCTGGAGCTATGGGACAAGGCTGCACTGGACTCATTCATTTCTGAGAAAAGGACAGTGCCTGTAGAAATGACTGGATTGTGATGTTATAGAGGTGAATTTGTTCTAAACTTTCTTCCTACTTTATTTTTCTTTATTTTTAAAACATTATTTTTGTTTGTTTTTCGAGACGGGGTTTCTCTGTGTAGTTTTGGTGACTGTCCCAGATCTCGCTCTGTAGACCATAAAACATTTTTTAAAGTGAAACACATATTGAATCTTTTCAAAAAAATTTGCATATATGGTCTCTCTCTGTGTGTGAGAGAGAGAGAGAGAAAGAGAAAGAAAGAAAGAAAGAAAGAAAGGAAGGAAGGAAGGAAGGAAGGAAGGAAGGAAGGAAGGAAAGGAAGGAAGGAAGGAAGGAAGGAAGGAAGGAAGGAAAGAAAGAAAG
>CABHPP010100534.1:43427-64362 GCA_902168425.1 Peromyscus attwateri
GAAGCCGGGCGGTGGTGGCACATGCCTTTAATCCCAGCACTCGGGAAGCAGAGGCAGGCGAATCTCTGTGAGTTCGAGGCCAGTCTGGTCTCCAAAGCGAGTTCCAGGAAAGGCACAAAGCTACACAGAGAAACCCTGTCTTGAAAAAAACAAAAAACAAAAACAAAAAAGAAAGAGGGAAATAAAGAGAAAAAGGGAGGAAGAGAGAGAGAGGGAGAGGAAGGGAGAAAGAAAGGGAGAGAGAGAGAGAGAGAGAGAGAGAGAGAGAGAGAGAGAGAGAGAGGGCACTTGCCTCATGCAGGTACATATGGAGACCAAAGGCTGATGTCTGGATGTCTTTTTCAATTGATTCTCCACTTTATTAACCTAGAGCTCCCTGATTTGGCTAAGACAGTTAGCTACCAACCCCCAGGTTTAGCCTGTCTCTGACCCAATCCAGTGCTAGGGTTACAGATATATGCCGCCATGTCCAGCTGTGTGTGTGTGTGTGTGTGTGTGTGTGTGTGTGTGTGTGTGCAGCGGTGTGTACACCAACACCTGCACATACACATGCATACGTACAGAGGACAGAGGCGGGTGTGGAGTATTTAGCATCTGTTTACTAAACTTCATTTAACTCAAACGCTTGTCTTCTTGCTTACGTAGAAGCTTTGCTTAAAAAAAAAGTATTAAACAAACTCACTCTATGTATCTGCATGCTGACTTATGAAGAGACATATTATCCATACTCTTTTGTAAGATGAACCAACCAGAAGGAATGAGGGCTTAGGATTTGGCATGGTGGTTTGCGTTTGCCTAGCATGCCTGAAGCCCTTGATTCCACTCTCAGCGTCAGAAAAATAAATAAAGAGAAACAGGAGTGATGAAATCACCCTGGGAGGGGACCTTCAAAGGGCCATACCCTAGCTCTCTAACTGCCTTTTATTAACCCATTATAGGTCGTTACTTAATTAAACCAACTCTCCAAATACCCAGGGGATGAGTGGGAGAAATGGATCGGCGGAATTAACAGGCAGCCAGTGCATATGGTGCAGTGGAGGAACTCAGCTCACACTGAGCAGTACCTCTAGTGTCTAATAAGTTACCCAGTGATTTTATATGAATGAGGGGTGGAGGAGAGGGGAGCGACTTTGAGACTGACCTGTCTGCCAGGAATGACTGTCTTCTAAAGGGACAATTGTGTTCCCTTCTCTGGCTACCAGACTATTGGAACAGTGGACCTCAAGAAATTAGAATCTGCTGGGCTATAGTGGCACACACCTTTAATCCCAGCACTCTGGATGCAGATCTAGGCAGATCTCTGTGAGTTCAAGGCCCGAGAGTCTACAAAATGAGTTCCAGGACAGCCAGGGTTATTACACAAAGAAACTCTGTCTTGAAAAATAGGAAGAGAGGAAGGGAGGGAGGGAGAGAGAGAGAGGGAGAGGGGAGAGAGAGAGAGAGAGAGAGAGAGAGAGAGAAGAAATCAAAATCTTCCCAGAGATCTCCTGTGCAGAGGAAATGGCTGATGCCCTGGGGGCAGCCAGACGAGGAACTTGTCTTCTGGGCAAAGATTCACAAGTTGTCAAATGACTTTGAAGGAGAGACTTGGAACTCTGACCACAGTGGACAGGGGACCACTCTTTGATGGATTGCTTAATTATGCACTTCTTTTGCCTTCTAGTTCAATCCTACCTCATGTCTGGACCCCTGGAGATGGAATTGCGGAAGTCGCTGGATTACTTTATCCCTTTTCTCAATGTGATCATGTTGAATAAATCTCCTGTTTCTGCTTTTCACCAATAATTTGACTCCTTTAACTGGCTAATGAGGATGAGTGGTCCAACCTGGTTTGTTCGGGCACAGACTGTAACCCCAAGCTAGGTCTGGTGACAATATAACGGCCATGAAGGGACAGAAAGGAACGTTTTGGGGATATCTGTTGCCTGAAGCAAGTTGACCGTGGATGGACAGGGAAGATGGGAGTTGCCAGCAGCATCTATAGTCATTTCACTCCGGGGACATTTCCTGTCTTTTCACCTCTATCTGGTGAAGAGCGCTAAAAGAAGCGTTGGATTTTGTTTTGGATTCTAGAGAAAGTCTTAACCCTCGGTGAGTTTCTCCCCATCACTGCACCTTGGGCTTTGCTTTTCTGCTATTTTGACTATTCTGAGCTTCTTTTGAACCACTTGGGGTGCCTTCCACTTGTTGATTGGCCTTGTCTTTAGGGGTCCTTCTGTTGAGCTCTTTGGGGCTATTAAGTAGAGAAACGGTGGCTACAGCAAGGAAGAGAGCATGAGCACTCAGAGGCTCTGGGAATCTGACCACAGTTAGGACCTAGGAAGACACTGCTCCGCCATTCCTGCAGGAAGAGGCTTAGGAGCGGAGGCATGGCTAGGTCTCCTTTATCTTGGGTTTGCTTTTCCCCTGCAGAGTCCTGTGTATCTTCATCCTCACAGAAGGCTCCTGTCAGCTCAGGAAGACAACAGGACTTGGTTTCTTAGGTTATGAAGTCTGACTTTACGGAATGACCAGCGTCTTAAAAGGACAGGCCCGTAATCTAACAGTAATGACCTTGGTAGGACAGGCCTGGTCAATTTGAAAGCTCTTGTGAACTGGAGTTCTGCAGAACTGTTTGTGGCATCTGCCATGTGACAAGAAAAGCTGGGGGTTCTTCTGAGTCATTGGGGTCCTGCTGACTTAGTTCAGATAGAGAAAAGGGGGTGCTAATATCTCTGCTGGGATTTTTGTTTTGTTAATGTTGAGATGGGCTAATTTTGCTTTGGGATAGTTGCTGAGCCATAATACATTGTGTTGTCAATAATGTTATAGAATTATGTATTTTAATATCTAAACTTGTTGTTGGGAGAATCGGGTTTTTTTTTTTTTTTCTGGGTTCTTAGTCTTGTTGATGCAAGAACTTAGAAACAGGACTTAAGGACCATTACATCTGGGAGACAGGCAAAGTGGGTAGCCTCATGAACAAAGCTCCATGGAAGAATGGAGGTCTTCCATGGGATGGATAAAAATGTCCAGTGGCAGGACAGATATGTTTAGGATCTTGGTCAGTATACAAAGAAAATGGAAGGGAGGCAATTTGTGAAGGCTGATACCTCTACCCCTTTTCCTTTCGCGTGGTACTTCCCACTCTGTGTGTGTTACACTGAAAATGTGAGATGGGGCCCAAAGTTGACTAGGAAAGAAAGGTCCATCATCTCCTGTTTATCTTAATAATATAAATGTGCATTGCAAATTATGAAGATAACACCAACATTGTTCTCAAGTGGCAAGTGAGAGTTTCTGTTCATTGAATTATTAAACTTGATGTTCCTGTTGGTAGATGACAGGACACTGTTATGATACATGCAATACACTATGTAACTCTGGCAGATGAGCATGAAGAAAATGTCACTAGACATTTATGTTCGGATATGTTTTAAATAAAATACAGTGGTTATAAATTGCTGTGGATATCACTCTGTATGAATAAAATGCTGATTGGCCAATAGCCAGGCAGGAAGTATAGGCGGGACAAGCAGAGAAGAGAATTCTGGAAAGAGGAAGGCTGAGGCAGGGAGACGCTGCCAGCCTCCACCATGAGAAGATGTTAAGATACTGGTAAGCCACGAGCCACGTGGCAACTTTTAGATTAATAGAAATGGGTTTATTTAAGATATAAGAATAGTTAGCAAGAAGCCTACCACGGCCAGGCAGGACCAGGAAAACTCTAGCTACAATAAATGTGTGTTTTCATGGCTGCCAGCAGCACATGGTAACACCTGAGCATCAAAAATCCATTTGGGAGCCTGCTTCTTGATTCCAGCTTCCGATGAAACCCTACTCCCTCCTAGCAATATGGAGTTAACTTCCCCTGTCTGTCCCAGAGCTTTGTTCAGGTAGTTCGATTTCTCGGTGAACTGGAACTTCTCTGCCGGAAAACTTGGTCTTTCATCTGGTGCTAACTGCTTTGTATGTTTATAACTGACATGCTGGGTCTTTGGTTGTTCATGTAAGCTCTACCAGAAGAGGATAATTTAATTTTTTTTTTTTAGTTTTAAATATTTCAATATTTTTAAAGGACAAAACCAACTCTACAAACAGTGTTTATCTTCATGATTCAGTGTCCGTTCAGTTTAAGTCACCAGTTTTGCTTTTGAAACAGAGCAAAGGGTAGACCTAGGAATAGCATCAGGCGCTGTCTCTCTTTCTGCCTCAGCCTCTGCAGAGAAGTGCCTGCTGGCAACCGGAAATGACACTTCATGTGTGGTATTCTTAGGACTATGTGTTAAGATCAAGGCACGTGAGTCTATTTAATGGGTAATAGGGATTTATTAAGATATAAACTGAGGAAATACACTCCCAAATACAGAACCGAGTAGACAGCTGAAGTCATCCTCCACCTGGCGGTTAGATCAGACCAGGAAGCAGGCATCAGGGAGAAGGGCTCATGACCCTTTTAAGAGGTCACATACGACAAGAAGCATCCCTCCTTCAGGCCATATAGACTAAGGTCATGTGTGGAGCAAATACCACCACCACAACTATGATTGTTGAAGAAGAGAAAAAAAAATAGTTGTTTTTTGGTTTGTTTAAGCTTTTGGTCTTTGTAAAAGTGTTAAAATACGTCTGAGCTAAAAATTAAATATAATTCCGTCAGCATTTTAGAGTACAGACTCACAGGAGACAGACTTTTATACTGCCTCCCTCAGCAGCCTGAGAGGTCCCCCTGGAGTTTTAGGGGCCTCAACTCAGGTCTCAGCAGGGATGCATGGTTTTGACACTGAAGGCAGTTTTAGGACTAGCTAGTGTAGTAAAGCGGGGGTAGAAAGACATCTTAATATAGGCCTAAGCTTGTTTGAGATTGCCAGGGAAAAGGAGTCAGGTGCCTCTCAAGGCCAAACTCATGCAGGCTTTAAGCCTGACTTGTGGCTTTTTTTTTATTTTTTATTTTTTTTTCAAGACAAGGTTTCTCTGTGTAGCTTTGCACCTCTCCTGGATCTCACTCTGTAGACCAGGCTGGCCTCGAACTCACAAAGATCCGCCTGCCTCTGCCTCCTGAGTGCCGGGATTAAAGGCGTGCGCCACCACCGCCAGGCGACTTGTGGCTCTTTTAGCATAAAATATCTATATGTGGAAGGAACATTACCTTTCTGTGGGAAGCAAATGTTAATTGTACTGGAATTCTTACTTCTCAGCTGGTGAAAGCCTCTAACACGAATTCTAAGATGGTGGCTCCTCTCTCTTTCATGGCCCTCCAATTCTTCTGTTTTTCTCTCATGCCACAAATCAACCCTTTGAAAATTTGAAATGCAAGTCAAGTTAAAAGCTTTATTTCTAGTCATCCAGGCTATTGACAGTGGAGAGTCATGAGGCTGCTGAGGAAGGTGGCTGTGGAGTCCTGAGGCTGTGGAGAGAGGTGGCTGAGCTGTTGCTTGGTTCTCAACATGGATGATGGGTAAGGATGGATGGTTGTTTAGAAACTAATTTGTGTTGTTTGTATAGTATTTGTCTGTTGGAGGCCTGGAAAAAAATATACGGCAGTCCACATCATTAAATGGCTGCCTGTCATCTTCTGACATTTTGAAACTCATATATTACTAATTAATATTGTTGGAGCTTGCTGTGTTTATTTGGCGGACATGGCCTGTCTTTAAAACAAGGCTGAGAAAAAGAATGAAGGAGAGAAATTAGTATGTCCCCCACTAACTATAAGAGTCTACAGTTTGGGAATTAATGAAATAAGATTCATTCATTTAAAAAATGATAATGTTCTAATATAAAGACGCCAGTGTAAGTAGAAGCTAATTCCTGTGTCTACAACAGTGAGATCTTCCTAAGGACAGTGTTCTGCTTTTAGTAATGTTCTGTAATTGATTTGGAAGATAGAATTCTATGTTTTGCTTATTTTTTTTATGTTCATATTTCAGGGTCCTCCTCACCCCCAGAAGTTTCTCTGTGTAGTCCTGGCTGTCCTGGATCTCGTTCTGTAGTCCACCTGCCTTTGCCTCCCAAGTACCTGGCAGCTTTTGCCTTCTTAGGAAAATGTCTTAACAAAGTTAAGGTTTGCTTGAGCATCGGTTTGTGTTGAAGTATTTTAAATGGCACTTTGTAGGGAACTGTTTTCAGATGCTTTTAGTACTTGTGAAGTCCTAAGTGTCTGACTGGAAATACACATCGTGGTGTCTCTGCACTTGACCTGACATGAAGACCTCGCAGGCTCAAAGGAAAGCCTAATCCCTCCGAGGCAGCCAGTAGGTGCTTTGAGCAGGGCTTTCCCGGCAGCCAGGCCAGGCTAGGGCACTGCCCTGCTTTCCTCATGGCCCCGGGTCAGGCCGAACACTGTGTTAGCCCCAGTGAACATGGAGAAATGCAAGGCAGCCCCATAGCAGCACCCTGGATGAGAAAGAGGAAAACTCACGGAGACTGTGGATTATGGGGAGTGGGTGTAACAAGGAAACGCTGTACATCCGCACAGCTGTACCGAACTTGGAGCTTTTAGAGGAATAATTGACACAAAAGATGACATTTTTCCATGTAGAACTGGCCCTTGGTGACATTTTTCTCTTTGGTTCCCTTAGTCACTGACTCCAGAAACGAACTGGCACCTGCTTAAAACAGGTAATGATGGACCTTCATAAATGCCGAGCACCCTCTATAAAAAGGTTCATTACATGTGTGTGGTATAGTGCTGACCTCTTAGTGTCACAGACTGAAAAAGACATTGGGGGAATCTGTCACCTGGACAATTGCTGTTTGCAACCCTGGTACATGTGTTTACCTTGACAAAGTAAATATTGCTATTGTATGTGTGCTATACACTTGTGCATTATCTGCTTGTAGCAACTAACACTGCTTTTGAATTAGTGTGATATTTAAAAATTGGTACTATAGACTTACCTTACTAAACCAAAGACTCTAAATATTGCTTTAGAAGTAGAAACTAACAATATATGACGGGCTTCTACATAGTTCTGTGCAAGGAGGGTAATGATTGTTGGCTCTTTTATACACACAGATGTCTCTAGCACTATGTAAGCCTTCAAAAGACTGATAGGTACAGGATAGTTATAAATCTGTTCGTTTGACTTTCCAATTAACTTTACCCTTGTTGGTTGCTTTTGTAAATGTAACTAACCGTCAACATGCTACAGAAGTCAGGCTTCTGACATAGGAACCCAGAAGATATTTTTGAGATACTGGGACATTGCTCACAGGGCACGTAGACTGGACTTGAGGTGTGCCTGGCAGAAGGGCCATTCCTTCTGTACCTTGTACTGGCTTACACTTAGGCCAAAGGAGTTTATTGCCACTAACACCTTGGCATGTGTTGTTTCCCTCCCCGAAACATGGGATACAATCAGACCAGTGGGGACAAAACCTGATGCCAGCTACAAGGGACACTGAACGAACCACCAGCTCTAAATCATGATGTCTTCAGCAACTATTACTCGGGGACAAGGCAGGGAGTCGTCAGAGTTGCACTGAAGCCAATGCTGGACACGCTAGCACTTGGCTATAATCCCAGCACTTGGAAACATGAAGAAGGACAAAGTTTAAAGCAGCCAAGGTAGGCTTCATGATGAAAGCCTGCCTTGAACCAACACAATGAAGTGGATTGTGCCGGCCCTTCCAAAGTAACTAAAAGCCAAGAGGTAATGGAGAAATGGCTCATGTGCATGGGAATCGGACCCCATCTGCATGTGCTCTAACCTGCTCCCTACTTGTATTTTATTCATATTTGTTACACACACACACACACATACACACACACACACACACACACACACACACACACACACACATTTCCCCTGCAGACTGAGGTGATATGAAAGAGTAGAGATATGAAATGGGCCAATTTGGAAGGAATGATTATGTTTTAAAGAGACAATTGTGTTCCCTTCTCTGGCTATCAGACTGTTGGAACAGTGGACTTTAAGAAATTAGAATCTTGGTGGGGTGTTGTAGCACACACCTTTAATCCCAGCACTTGGGAGGCAGAGGTAGGCAGATTTCTGTGAGTTCAAGGCCAGCTTGGTCTACAAAGTAAGTTCCAGGACAACCAGGGACTGTTACACAGAGAAACCCTGTGTGTGTGTGTGTGTGTGTGTGTGTGTGTGTGTGTGTGTGTGTGTAAGGGGGGGACATTAGAATTCCCCCCCCCCCCCAGAGATCTCCTGTGTAGAGGAAATGGCTGATGCCCCGGGGGCAGCCAGAGGAGGAACTTGTCTTCTGGACAAAGATTCACAAGTTGTCAGGTGATCTTGAAGGAGAGACTTGGAGCTGAGACCAGGGTAGGCAGGGGACCCCTCTTTGATGGACTGCTTAATTATGCACATCTCTTGCCTTCTAGTTCAACCCTATCTTATGCCAGGACCCCTGAAGATTGACTTAGGAGAGCCACTGAACTTTATTTTCCCTCTTCCCAATGTGGCCATACTGAATAAATCTTGTTTACTTCTTCTTTTTTAAACACACACACACACACACACACACACACACACACACACACACACACACGGCTCCTTTAACTTGCTGATTGAGGACAGGTGGTCAACCCTGGCTTGCTGGGGCGCAGGCTGTGATCCCCATATCTGGTAACAAATTGGCTTGGATAGGAAGGTTTCACTAATACTCAGGATCTGGGCTTTAGGGTCATAAAATTGCCTTGTTAACCTGAGATAATAAAACCATGAAGACTATAGTGATACCTAGAATAGTAAAATAGGGGGCCCAGTCTCCACCTTTGGCATCGTTATTTCTGGTATACTGTGGGAAAACAAGTTTATTTTGATTTTTCTCAGTCTGGACTTGTTTGGTTGGAACCTCCAGCTTACACCTTGCATGATCCAGGAAGCCCCATTCATGTCTCTCTCTCCAAATCCCACCCACTCATAGAGTCTCCAAACAAAGGAAACGCACCAAAAAGCCCAGTTCCATATTCTTGGTGGCTATGGCAGCTCCTCCCCTGAAGTTGCCAGCGTCCCCGCCCAAAATGCTCAGCTTTTGACCATACTTGGGAACAAACCCAGCTAGTGGCAGACACATCATCACTCCTTGCCTACAACCTATAAAGTCTCCCTGCTTTTGTTTGTGGGTACGGCTTCTCTGGCCTCGAGCTCTGGGACTAGAGAACCCACCCAGGAGTTGCTTTGCTCAAATAAACCTGTTGTTACACGTTTTCAGTTCGGCTTGATCAGGCTTACTGTGTCAGTGGAGAAACCTATTGTGGGGGGAGGGGCAGAACACCGATTAGGGCCTATAAAGTGGCACTAGGCGGTGGGGTTTCAAGAGCTTTCTTTGTGTCCAGGGCTGCTCAGGCTCATGGACATGGGAAAGCCAGATTCCACAGAAACATAGCGCGGGAAAACATGACCAAAGGCCTGAGAGCCTGGGACCTGAGGAAACTGTTTCTGGGCACGGGCTCTAGGCTGGTGCCGACTCAGTCAGCTGGGGAAGTGAGCCGAGCAGAGCTGTGGGGAAGACCCAGACGGCAACCAACCCTGACAGCTCTTGTGTTTAACTCTCACACACACACCAGCCCCAACCCTGCGTTCTGCAGTGTCTGTGTGGAGGGAAGATATGGGAGAAGGAGACTGGAAGGGAGTAGGCAAGCCTACCCAGGCAGGAGGTCTTTGCCGCATTTTACTGCAATTTCTCTAGCTTTGTTTCCCTGGTGATGCATTTAGCTACAACACGTAGAGAGAGACCCCATTCAGGAGAGTGGGGTCATTATCTACACACAAAAGGCCATTTAGGGAGAGAACAGCTCTGCCATTCAAGCTGCGGCTGCCGGAGTCCAGATCCATTAGAAAAAGGTGAGCTGTGTACGTGGGACTGCGAAACAAATGCAATAATTAAGGCTGACTGGGCACCCTCCCCCCAGCCAAGCTGCCTGGGATCATAAACTAATTTCCCTGAAAGTTCTCAGCTTAGGGGGAAGCAAATCATGGACTCTAAATGACAGTTCTGTTGTTAACCTTAACCCTAGTGGCTAGCTAACGCATTATATGACTAAAGAAAGGAGGCAAGAGGAGAATATTTTTTACAACAAAGGAATGGATTATGTACTTAAAGTTATTTGAAAATATTGGTTCTGTCTGAGTGCTATTTCTTTTTTATTATGTAAAACAGTTGTTAAAATTTAAATGTATTTTGATCATATTCTTCCCCCTCCCAAGTCCTCCCAGATCCTCTCCCCATCCCTAACCACGCAACTCTGTTCTTACTCATTAAAAAAGAAAAAAAAAAATACAGCAACCCCCCCAACCAAATAAACACAATAAAACAACACCCAAAAAGAAACAAACAAAAACTCACCAAACTATAACCAAATAAAAGCTCATTAAAAAAACCAAAATCTCTGGAGTCTGTTATCTGTTGTCAGTTCTTCCTGAACACGAGGCCTGCCCTGGAGTGGCTGATGTACCCAGTGTTACTCCATGGGAGAACACTGATTTCCCCTCTCTCAGCAGGTAGAAATAACAGTTCAGTTGTTAATGCTTACCCTAGGGGCTATGTTTGCACTCATTCACTTTTTGAAACCTTTCAGGTATGATTTTTATTAGATGTAACTTTTATAGGGTTGGCTGTTCTTTTTTCTAGTTCAACATTTTTGACATTTCGTATCTCTCTGTACGTGGTCTGTGTAAAAAAAAAAAAAGTAAAAATACATTTGTTTTTAAATTAACAGTGTTTCATTTTAGTGATGAAATACGGGAAAGCATTGGAAATGACCCCCCTCGTCCCCAGACCTAATTGTCTTTTATTAAACACAGTGTAAAAAGAGAGCAAAGAGAACATGGGTGTTTCACATACAAACTTCTGACCTGTCTCAGCTAAAGGAGGAAAACAAGCAAACTTTCCCCATGAATAATCATGAGAAGAACAAATCAGAGACAGACGGTGTCCTAGAGGTGTGGGGACTCCCAGGGGTGACAACCAGGCCTCAATGCCATCTAAATAACCACATTTAAGATGTCAAGCATCTACCATGTCCATGAGTCCAGTGTCCTGCTTAAAAACCAATGCTGGGCTAACTGTACTCCAGACATTTTCTGTGGCTCAGTTGGCTGAGATGTTTCAGTTACTAAAGACTAATCATATAGTAAGGGTATGGATAAACAGTGACCAATAAATATGGACCTCAAACATTACTTATAATGTTGAATAATTTTAGAATGAGCCTTGACTAATCATTTTACATATAAATAATGAAAATAACACAGAACACCCAAAGTGTGAGTTCATGAGAGGTCCCTTCCGTTAGATTACATGTTGAATCTGCTTTTTATGTTCCATTTCTAAAATGAATTGCAGGTAGTACAGAGGTAGAAATTAGCTGCTTGGGAACCAAAGATTATAGTTCACTCACACGTTATGGACAGCCATTATCACCTGCCCACATTATTATTACTCTCATGAGAAAATATTTACCAAGTCCTAGGCATTTAACCCCAAATTGATATTGCCTCTGTGTTCATGTTGCTTATTTAAGAATTTAAGAAGTATGTATAAAAGGACATTGCCTTCAAGTTTCATGAAATTCTCTTAACATTTTGACATCGCAAGTTTTACTCAGGACCAGCGAGATGGCTTAGTGGATGCTTGCTGCCAAGCCTGAAGACCTGAGTTGAATCAAATCTCTGGGATCTGCATAGAGTGGGGTGGAGCAGAACCAACTTCTGTAGGTTGTCCTCTGACCTCCACACACATGTCATGGCACACACACACATGCACACATGCACACTCGATATTATTTTTTAAAGTTTCGTATAGATAGATAAAAGAACAAGCAAGCGAGTGTCTTTGAATCTTTTGGTTTGTAGGAAAACACTGGAAGTGAATGAAGGGCTGTAGCCTAACCCAGGGTTGAGAGCAGGAAGTCAGTTTACTTCCTCTGAGACACTGTGTCCAAATGCTTGCTGGACACCAGGCACTGGTGTGAGCGCTTGTGTACACAGGTTTCACAGAGAGTCAGGAGAGTACAGTAACTCAGAAAGCAACGACGGACGGTGAGGTCACTGAAAAGCAGAGCAAGGCATGGCGGGTTTGGCTGAGGCTTCACCAAACAAATTTTTGAGCAAAACCTTGAAGAAGGTGAAGAATTCAGCTACATGGATTTTTGGGGTGGAAAGGTGTTCTAAACTACAACTAGGGATATTGCAAAAAGAAAACTATTTGTTAAAGACCCTGTCTCAAAAACAACAACAACAAAAAAAGTTAATTTGCTCAAAATATAATTAGCCTGTGTGACACTACCCTACAAAATAATAAATACTGCCAACACCAGATTACACTTACAACCAGCCCTACTTATAGTTAAGGACCAGAAAATTAAGTGTCATATATGTTCTAACCTTCACATGTACCATGCTCCCTGTTAGGGACTGGTGTGATGTTACATTCATAATTAAGCAACTAGCTTCATATTTGTTATCGAGTCACAAAGGACATGGAAAATTAAGCAGACTTAGGAGGGCATGCTGCAGTCACTCAGCCTGTGTGGAGGCAGGAGATCTTCAATGGGGAGTGAGATTTGAGCTGAGACTTTAAGGGTGAGTAACGACTATCTAGACAGAGGTAGAAGGAAATGTGGAGTATGAGAAAAACAAGAAGATTTGCCCAAGGAGGGAGATGTCCAGTCTGCCAGGATCCCAGCCAGAAATGGCACACTCAGGCCATCTGAGGACAGTTTAATTAAAGGGCTCTTTATTGTGGTGTCTAAATGGTTAAGGGTAATCAACAAGGGATTTACAGTACCCAGCGCAGCAAGAATGAAAAGCTACAGCTGTGCCTGGGTACCACTGTGGAAGGCAGGGATGCCTATGAGAAGATAGTTGCAGACATAATTTACTTCATAGTAATTGTGGCCTTCTGTAAAGACTTGGACCCAGTCTGAGGCTCCACAGCAGGGGGAGGTCCAGGGGGAAATTATATAGTATAATACCCCATCTCTCCCTAGGGCAGAGAGCAGGGTGGAGAAGGCCAGAGTGGATCTTAAGGGTGATGGAGAATATCCTGCATGATAGGAAGCAGATTTTACTGGCCAAGTGAAAGATCCTGGTATCAGTTTTTCTAAAAGTGATAGACAGCAAAGGATGGTAGGATCAGATCCGTATTCTCCAAAGGAAGTTGCTCTTGTAATCTGAGCAGGTTGGAGTCAGGCATGAGGATGTAGGAAGCTCAGTTGTTTGTAATATGTCAGCCGGAGAAAAGAAATCTGCTAATATGGTGGTTGTGGGGAGTGGGGGTGGGGGCTCAGAGGGACCCGAGTGTGAGTGGGTCTGGAAATGGGAAGTGGAGAGGAGGAAATGAGACAGGCAGAGCATTTGGTTTGTGTAGTGAGACGCATGGTGTCATCCTCCCTGCAGGTGAATTCCCTGGGTTTGGGGATGGAAAAGGTCATATAAACTTGATTTTAGATAGAGTGGGAGTCTTCCAGGAACCCAGCAGCAAATATCAAATCACCACCCACACCGAAACAGGAGTTTAACAGGATGCCATGTCTTGCATCCTAACAAGACTCAGAGCTGGGCATTTTGTATGAAACATTTTCTCCAGTCTTCGGTATATACATGCAGACACCTGCCCCCCATTTTATGAGTGAAAAAAACATCCTGAGGTGCTGAGAGGTCAAAGTCCTTGCTCACATTTAGAACTGGAGTCCAAACACCTCAGACCTAGCGGAGCTTCACCTCCACGGACTGCTGTGTCTGCGGGTCCCAGTGGGTCGGGGAAGCCTGTGGATGTAGTCAAGAAAACGTGAAAACCCTTCTCTTGTGAGGTCTTAGTTCATTTGGAGGAACATAGGGGTCTCGTCTCTTTGGACTCTAGAGTGAGCTGTCATTGGTTTTGTTTGCTCTTCTTTGCTTTTATACCACTGGTGGCTGAACCCAGGGCTGCCACTGAGCTGTGCATCTCCAGCCTTTGGTTACTTAACACAGGACCTTGCTGTGTAGCCCAGGCTGGTCTTAAATTTCACAGTGTGGCATAGGCTGCCCTATTCTATCTTTGCCTCGTAAATATTGGGATTATAGGTTAAGGCCACCACTGCCTGCTTATATGGCTTTCAACTGATCGATCAGTCAATATTGACTTAACAAATATTATAGCCTTAGGGTTTTTGTGGTCCCCATGAAAAGGTTATGAGTAGTATGTGCTTCGTCATGATTCAAGGGCTTAAAATTAGTTGTGGAAGCAAATGAACACAGGAAACACTCCTACATGTGATAATGTTATTTGAAATGACAAACTGCATCAAGCTTACGGCTTGAGAAAATGGCAGAGTGCATCATCCTAAGTTGTATGGAAGGAACTTGATCAATGAAAATAGCACTGTTGTGTGCTAATGGCCTCAGACGTTTTGGCATCTAAGGGTTGGTTTGCAAAGGGATATCCTCTTCCCAGGAAGTTTCTTAAGTGTGTAATTAGTTATACTTCGCTAAAGAAAGTACATATCAAACGGTCTGAAAATGGAAGTGTCTGGATTTATTTTATTTAACACTTATTTTTGAAAATCAGTACCAAAAGCAGTTTGCTTCTTTGATAAACAAGGGGAAAACAATCTGTTTACATTGTTGCTGAAGGAGAAGCTGAAATTGCAAATGTGATATGATCTGAATTCTTATCTCTTTCATGAAAAATGCCATCAGCAAACTTTAGTCTAAGATCTTTGAGGCTCCGTAAATCATACTGTGTGTATGGAAAAATCAAATCCACTTTCAATTGAAAGATAAGGCATCTCAAATAATGGCACCTAGAAAAGCTTTTCTTGGTAGAGTATATTATAACGGCTGAGACCCAAAGACCATCTTTGTGTGATGCTTCGGGTACTGCATCGCATTGGCCAACTATGGAAGCTTTGTGGAAAGTTATGTTGGGAATGTAGTCCCCCAAGCAGGAAAACAGATACTGCTTTAATTATAAATTATAAGCAAAAAGAAAAAAAATGGTCTTAGGTAGCTAGACAGTATGAAGGATGCCATGTGTTGTTATTTAGTAAAACATTGTAGCAACATAGAAAAGGTCACAGTTTCATGTACAAGAACTGAAATGGGTTGAGCCTTGGCTCAACATCTGGTTCCAGTGCATCTACTTATCTATGCTAATTTCCTTAATGCTCCTCACTTCTGTGTTATACAGACGAGGGAACAGAGGGGGACAAGTACTTGAGGAACTTGCCCAAATAACTTACACACAAAGTCAATGAAAGTGCTGGGTTCTGAACTGAGGTGGATTGCCTCCACACTTCTCATCCTTTTTAATCTACACAGGACCTTGCTATGCAGCCCACGCTGGCTTCCAACTCCATGACGCTGCCTCAGCCTCCTTACCCAACAATTACAGGCACATGCCCACCGTCGAGTTCTCCTCCCAACTGCCAAAGGCATTACAAAATAAGCATTTTCTCCTCATGAACAGTTTCCCAAGTAAAATTGCAAGACAACCAAAGATTTGCAAACATAAATAAAAATTTAAAAAGCAAGGCAGTTTTCTGGATATGAATTCAAACTAGTTAATAAATTCATATATAGAAGATAAAAGTGTAGCATGAATCTTAACAGGTCTTATTAATAAAACAAACCCGGGAGTCAGGTATTGGGGTGAATGCTGGAAGATCAGAGAAGCAGAACAAGCCACAGCCACCTCACCTTGCCAGTTCCTCAGCTGATCCTGTTTCCTCAGACCGGAAGCTTCTGAGTCCTCATCCAAATGGATCTCAGCTGAACTGCTTCTCGAAAGCCTAAAAGCTTAACCAGCCAAATGCTTCTAGTTTCTGGTCTTCATGCCTTATATACCTTTCTGCTTTCTGCCATCACTCCCTGGGATTAAAGGCGTGAGTCACCATGCTTGGCTGTATCCTTGAACACACAGAGATCCAGGTAGATCTCTGCCTCTGGAATGCTAGGATTAAAGGCGTGTGCTACCACTGCCTATCCTCTATGTTTAATATTGTGGCTGTTCCATTCTCTGACCCCAGATAAGTTTATTAGTGTGCACAATATTTCGGCAAACACAATACCACCACATAAAAGATAATCAAAACTAAAAGATCTGCAGGGAGAATTAGAAGTGGAAATTTTCTTTTTTTTAAATCTATTTTTTGAAGAAGAATGGGAGGTTAAGTAAAAAGAGATTAATTAATGCTCTAAGGCTGACCCAGTGTTCTCATAATTGTAAAAATATGCTCTTCATTGTTCCTACAACATTTCTCGCTTCAGTTGGAAGGGAGATTAGAGTTCTGTCTTAGAATAATTCTATTCCTAAGCAAGAGAGAAAGGTTCTAGAGTCTCTGTCTCAAAATCTCCCTCCTCCAAAATTTAATTTATGGATTTATCTATATATGGTGCTGGGAATTAAACCCAGGACCTCACACAGTTAAGCATGTGGCCCAGAACTAAGTCACATTCTAAGCCCTAGATAAATCTCAGAAACATAACATTGGAAGAAAGAAACAAAATGCAGAGTGAAACAGATGATACTGTGATGCCCAAACACCAAGCGGCGTTTAATAGCATACTAATTATTAACAGTGATCCATCTTTCCAGAAAGAGCTGTTCAAAGAAATCCACACAGTGGACAACATGGAGGAGTCCAGTCATCTGTGTGCAGAGGTTGGAGGGAATGGATGAGACAGAAGAGGGTGCACATGGTATCATGGCAGTGCATTGTCTAGCTCTTCACCTGGGGGTGGGTTTTCTTGTGCTTCATAATTTACATATTCTTCAATTAGCTTCATGCAGGGGTGTAGCACAAATCTTAAACGGTCTTATTAATAAAAACAAACCCGGGGCCAGGTATTAGGGTGAACGCTGAAAGATCAGAGGAGAAACAGAACAAGCCACAGCTACCTCACCTCGCCAATTCCTCCACTGATCCTGTTTCCTCAGACTGGAAGCCTGTGTTCTCATCCAAATGGATCTCAGCTGAACTGCTGCTAAAAGTCTCAAAGCTTAACCAGGCTCTAGTTCCTGGTCCTCCCGCCTTATATACCATTCTGCTTCCTGCCATCACTTCCTGGGATTAAAGGCCTGTGACACCATGCCTGGCTGTTTCCAGTATGGCTTTGAACTCACAGAGATCCAGACGGATCTCTGCCTTTGCAATGCTAGGATTAAAGGTGTATGTGCCACCGTTTTCTGGCCTCTATATCTAGTGGCTGTTCTGTTCTCTGACCCCAAATAAGTTTATTAAGGTACACAATATATTGGGGGACACAATGTCACCACACAGGGGCTTGGAAATGACAGAAGAAATCTTTATTTTCTCAAACCACAGACAGCCTTTCTGAGATATGGCAGACTGCTTTTCCATGACTCTGGATACCTGTGTCCTTTTTCTAAGTGCTCTAATTTTCAAGTAGCAAGATCAAGAGTCTTTACAGGGCCATGTCCCTAACATACCATCTAATGGGCATACCAACAGATTTCAGAATGGCTGCCAAAGTACCTAGGCCACTGGAGACACTCACTCATCTCGTAGTTCAGCTTTTTACTGGAAAGGAGCAAAGTGATTCTCGGAAGGGTGAAAAAGCAGCTGCTTGCAGTTTCCCATCCTTAGAAAAGTAGACTCTTCACAGGTATATAAATAACTCAGAAGGCAGACGGCAGTGTGCACTAGCAACCCCACTTCCTCCAGGTAAGCAAAGACAGTGCCCAAGGCAAAAGAGTCCTGGATCCTAGTTTCAGTGGAAAGTGTCTTTTTTGTAATGCAAACTGTCTTTAACAGTGGAGATAGCATTAGGAATGAGGGGGATGAGTCCCCCTCTGGGTCTCTAAGGAGAAAGTACTGAAAGCTACCCCCACTCACCTCTACATCTAAAGCCTCCTGCTGAAGCAGGGCTATCCAGTCAACAAAGGAAAGCGGGGTAGGGGAGAGCCCCCAAGGGATTCCTCTCCTGGGGCTCTATCCTGAGCGGCTGTTGTGAGAGTCAGGAGGACCTTTTAGAGGAGGGGACCAACCGGGAGGATTTCAAAGGCCAAAGTGAATCCCCAGCAAGAGTCAAGAGGGTCTATAAGTCAGTACCAATGAAAGGGTACCTTCCAGGAGGGCTCCATCCCAGGTGTATCTTTATATCTGTCTGCCAAGCTGTTCAAGACACCCAGGGAAGGAGAACTAAGGACTAGCTCTTCGTTTGTCCTTCTTGCTTTTGTTCTGCATTTTAATGAGAGCAAAATGCTAGGGTCCTAAATCTAGGGGTGTCAGACAGCCCAAGGCCACAGCCCTAAGCTATAGGCAAATGGGGCAGTGGCTAGCCCGGGTTGGGAGAGGGGAGGCGAGGAATCTCACAGAAAGACCTGTGGGTGTGGGGAGATACTTCACTGTTACATTATACTATTTGTTACGTCAAAGTGAAAACCTTTCTGCAGCATCTGAGTTCATTGAGATGATAGGGGTATGTCAGATACAAAATAGCACCACGTTGTGACACAGTGGTTCCTTTGCATTTGTGAAAAAACGGCTCCATAAAATGAGCTTATCAGTTCTACTCCCTGGCTGCAAGGGCCAGGCGCATTAAATCAAGAAATGAATAAATGTTAATGCAACCCTTGGCACGCAAAGGTTGATATTAGTGGAGAAAGGAAGCGCTAACTAAATCTAGGTCGAGCTGGACAAAATCTTGCAATTTCTGGAAAAGCTACCAAGACCTGAAAAGTGTTAGAAACGTGTAGAGAAGTCACGTTTTCAGAAAAATCCACCCCGTGTCTTTAGCTTTGGTTCAATTCTCTAGGCCCCTGTCTCGAGCTACCAGCCGAGTCATTTTCTTTCCTTTGCTTCCCCTCTTGAATAGCAGGGTTAGGAATTCACAGTGTTTGGAGCAATGGGAAGGGATGAGCAGCAGCAGCAGCAGCAGCAGCAGCCATAACAAGAGTTGTCATTGTTTTCTGCAGTAGGAAAAGGAAAGCAGGAACTTGGCTGATGATGAACCTCAACATGCGCTGAAAGCCAAAGGTAACCGGGAAATGGCCAGTGGAGAAGTTGCACAACTCTGTGTGCTTCTTTACAAATTTGACACGAATTATTAATTGAAAGAACGCTTTAAAGAAGAAGACCGAGTTGTAGAAGAAGAAGAGAATAGACACATCAGTTTACTAGCTTGTGTTCCAGAAAGACAGGTCTGTCATCAAATCAGGACTGTATCATGTTTTAAACATCTTCATCTAAGATGAAGGTGTGGGAAATTGTTTTACAAACAATTTGTCAATAATAAACTATGAACATAGTCAATTTAGAAGCTGACAATCAGCAGTATTTCTTAGCCTTAAATTCATCGACTAGTCTTAAAACCAAGATACCCAAAGTCTTCATTTAATCAGAAGTGTGGATGGGTCAGCTCACTCATTCATTCCTGAAATATTTACTAAGTGGCCTGTGTGAGCTTTGGTGAAGGATGCAATGGTCAATCAGTTAGAAGTCGCATTTTTCTAGGGAGTCTTGTATCCAAAGGTGAGGTCACCCATAGTCATAAATAACTACCATACAAGGTTAAGCGCAGTATGATGAGGGAGGACAAATCAGGGGAGACCAAATCTGAAAAACTCTCCTAAAAGGGAAGAGACATGCTGGGTCACGAACTCGACAGAAGGTAGGCAAGAGTTCCAATCCAGGTGGAAGGGAAGGTGTCATCAAGGGTGTGGTTTGAGAAACTGAACAGTTGGTCAGGACAGAAAGGACTGAATGACTCCTTCACGGAGTGAAGATGAGGACTGTCAGTCTCAAGAGCAAGGTTGGACAATCAGATCTCAGCCCCCAGACAGCAACTTCCCTCCCTACACTTCCATCATCCCGGCCACTGATACCTCTTTATGGGGATCAAGGGGCTAGTGCATGCATAGGGAACTATTAGAGAATTATAAAATAATATATAGTATTTTTATTATTAAACAAAAGTAATTTACTCTTTACTTTAAACCTGGATAAACTTTGTTCTTACTGAAAATTTACAAAGGAAAAAAAAACCCACATACATGTCAAATGAACATGTAAAGGAATGCATTGTGAATGAAGAGGTGGGTGCATACAGAAACACGGACATGTGGAAGAGGTGGAGGGAGCTGGATGTGACTAGGTAAGGGCACTGACTGGCAGGTGTAGAGCTGTGTAAGTAGGTGAAGAGTGCTAGGGGCTGGTTTCTTGGTGTCTAAAGCAGTGGGGTAATCTTTATGTGATATTCTGATTATGTGCTCAGAATGATTATGCCAATAATATAAATCTTAATTACCAGCAAAATTTCAGTTTAGTTATACTCCAGAGTCAACTATCATTCTTAGGACCTATTTGGAATGAGCTCACACTTGACTATAGAGTAGAATAGAACTCAAAAGAAATCTATCTATCCCTTCATTTCTAAAATTATTTACCACGTCCTGAATTAGAATATGATTAAAAAATTTCCCACATGCAATCTGAGCAAAATAAGGCAAAGCCATTGAAGGGGTAAAATCAGGTTTTAACTTTAAATATAGAATAATTTTTAAAATTGACATAGGATATTATATTAATAGCAAGGATTCAACTATAACCTTTAAGAATACTAATAAAGACTTGGTTTTTACATGAAGTTCCTTGAGTCAATACAAGCTTATGTGAGAGATTTGGACTTAATTTGATATCAGTGGAAGTCATCTAAAAACGAACAACCAGCACACCAGCCAACCGTCACAATTCCTGAAGAATTAACTGTATGTAATTATGCATTTAAGGAACTGCTATTCAAAGTATGGTCCTTGGGACAACAGGCTCAGAATCATCTACAAGCTTGTCAGAAATGCAGAATCTCAGGTCCGATTCAGAGCTATTGAAGAGACTGAGAAATAGGCTGGCTGGGCATGTTCTTCCAGGAATTCAAAATGTGCTGAGTGTTATCATTAGTTTTGCATAAAACTTTTGCATAAAAATTAGTTTTGCATAATCCAATGTGCATCAACACTGTTTTTTATCATGGATCGTTTTTTT
>CABHPP010100536.1:2222-15181 GCA_902168425.1 Peromyscus attwateri
AAAGCGAGTTCCAGGATAGCCAGGGCTACACAGAGAAACCCTGTCTCGAAAAACAAAAAAAACAGGGGTTGGGGATTTAGCTCAGTGGTAGAGCGCTTGCCTAGCAAGCACAAGGCCCTGGGTTCAATCCTCAGCTCCAGAAAAAATAAAAATTAAAAAAAAGAAGAAAAACAAAAAACAAAAGAGAGAGAGAGAGAGAGAGAGAGAGAGAGATTCTGCTCCCGTGCTCTACCCTCCCACTGCAACAGGGCAGTTTCACCTCTGCAGACTCCACGCCAGGACAGTTGGCTCTGGCCTTTTCAGGTCACTGGCTCCCCCGTGAGGCAGCTCTGACCCCAATAGTCACCTTTGCAGATCCGAATCCCACCATCCTCCCACAGGCTACCCAAGTCCCGCCCCAACACTGGTGGCAGGGTTGGAATTCTGGGTCTTCCTTCATGGAGCCCCATGAAGAGGACAAAGAAAGTCTGCTCACGGTCACACTATTGTTTCCAGGGTGGCCATCTCAGCTGTGGAGAAACTGAGGCAGCTCTGGGGAGACAGTGGCAAGATTTGGACATGTCAGGCTGGGGAACGAAGGCTGGCAAAGCATCCTAGCACCAGAAGAAGGGCAAGTGTTGGGGCAGAGCGGAAGGGTGGCCCTCCCAGGGCACATTGCATCTGACCAGCTGGGAGTCACACAACAGACAGGGATAGGAACCATCACAGCCCACATCAATGACTAGATTCTTCATTCAGTCACTTACGGCCCAACACAACTCTGTGCACATGCACATGTGTTATAGACGGGGCCTCTTGTAGCACAAGCTGGTAGTAAATTCAGCATATAGCTGAGACAGGTTTGGGCAGGGTGGTACTGGGCTGCCATTTCAGCATTCAGCATGTGGGAGGTAGGAAGGAGGATCAGAAGTTCAAATTCAACCTTGGATACTTGAGACTCTGTCTCAAAAGAGCAAAACAAAACAAACAAAAAAGAGTCACTGTGTAGTTCTAGATGGCCTAGAACCATATAAACCAGGAAGGCCCCTCTCTGGGAGATTCTAGGCAGGAGCTCTACCACTGAGCTACACTCCCAGCTCCAAACTGGAAGATTCTAGGTGAGGATTCTGCCACTAAGCCACATCCCCCACCGGTGAAACTTACTCTTGCTGCTCAGTTCAGTTCTATGTGTGATTTGAATCTATTTAAATTTAAATTTAGAGGCCAGCCGGTGGTGGCGCATGCTTTTAATCCCAGCACTCAGGAGGCAGAGGCAGGTGGATCTCTACGTGTTTGAGGCCAGCCTGGTCTACAGAACTAGTTCTAGGACAGCCAGAGCTACACACACACACACACTAACCCTGTCTTGACCCCCCCCACCCCCCCCCCAAAAAAAAAAAACATTTTTTTTTTCATTTACTTTGAGTTGTAGGGGCTAGCATACCAGGGTATGGTGTATGTGTGTAGAGGTCAAAGGACAACTTATGGGAATCAATTCTCTCCTTCCGCTATGTGGGACCTAGTGTTCAGCTCAGTCATCAGACTTGGCAACAAGCACTTTTACTTGCTGAACTCCAGTACCTGTGTTCCCCTCAGATTAAAAAAAAAATTGATTAACTGTGTATGTGCAGACCAGTGGCAAAGCACTTCCCTAGCATATACAAGTTCCCGAGTCTGTACCCAGCATGGGTGAAAAAAAAAATCAATATTCTTTAGAGCAGTTTTTAGGCTCACATTGAGCTCCAAGGGAAAGCACTGAGAGTTCCCGTGTGATGCCTGTCCTCAGCCACCCACAGCCGCCCCCACTTCCAACACGGGGAAGCTGGGTGCTCCATCTGCTACAAATGATGAGTCTACATCATCACCTCCTTTCTTGCTGGCAGTGCTGAGGCTGCAGTGTGCACTGGGGTTTCCTCTTGATGGTGTGCCCCTGTAGGTTTGCACACTTGCAGTGACCTGAACTGACCACTGTAGTAACTGACTTGGTCCTTCAGTGAAACACTCTGGGCTGGAAGGGATGGTTCAGCAGTTGCGAGCACTCTGTTTTAGCAGAGGACTCCGGTTTGAGTCCCAACACCCAACATGGCAGCTCACAACTGCCTGAACTCCAGTCCCAGGAGATCTGACATCCTCTTCTGACCTCTGTGGGCACTGCATGCATGTAGTACACAGATATACATGCAGGCAAGACACTCATACCCAAGTGAATGTTTGTGTGTATTTATGCAAATGTATGTACAGGTGCCTGAGGAGGCCAGAAGAGGGTGTCAGATCCTCTGAAGCTGGAGTTTCAGGTGGTTGTAGATACTGGGAACCAAACTCAGGTCCTCTGGAAGAGCAGCACACATTCTTAACTACTGAGTCATCTCTTTAGCCTCTTGAAAGTAATTACATATGTATGTATGTATGTATGTATGTATGTATGTATGTATTATTTATTTTTGAGACAAAGTCTCACTCTGTAGCTCTGTTTGACCTGAAACTCACTATGTAGACCAGGCTGGCCTTGAACTCAAAGAGATCCACTGTGAAATGGCCTTGGAGTCAGCACAGAACACACTCAGACACCAAATTCTCAGCGCAAAGAAGATTTATTACCCCCAGAGGAAGAAGCCAGGATGGGGGAAGTGGGGGGTGGGGGTGAGGGGATTGGGGGGCTGCCTCTGGATTGGACAAAGACAGCAGCAGGCGTTTCTGCAGGAGTGGTTTTTAAAGAGAAAGGGAGAAGTCTGTGCTAGGCTAAGTCAGTAAGTCCTGATTGGATAGGTTAGCCAGTGTAGCCAAATAATAAATTTTGATTGCTGGACCTTGGTTTTTGATAGCTGGATCTTGGAGTTTTATAGTCAGGCATAAGGAAGTGTCCAAATAAGGGACTAGACCTTGGTGACTAGCTTTAGGAATGTAATCTAATAGTTTAGCAAGAGAGAGGGCAGCAGAGAGGGCAAGACCTGCCATCGCCATGTTTGCTGTGTTTGGGCCTGTTAGAGCCCTTCACACTGGACTGGAGAAATGGCTCAGTGGTTAAGAACACCAACTACTCTTCAAGAGGACCTAGGTTCATTTCCCAGCAAGCATATGGTTCCTTTTATAGTGTACTTTTATAAAATCTAAATCAATTTAGCAGATCTTTTTGTAGTGCATTTTGATTTATACCTTTTCCAGTTCTTTTAGTTTATGTTTAGTGTATATAAATATTAATTACTTGGGTTAATACAGCTGGACCACAGTCAGGGTCACAGAAATACCAACTATGTTGCCAAGGCCAACTGTTGGGGAGTAGGGGACTGAGAAGTGTTTACGCAGATACAAAATGAAGTCAGGACATGGTGGCTTTACCTTCGTCACTTCAACACAAACCACTATTTGTGCATGGAGACGAAAGGACAATTTTATTTTCTCCTTCTACTTTTTTGTTTTGTTTTGTTTTGCTTTTTGAGACAAGGTTTCTCTGTGTAGCCCCAGCTGTCCTGGAACTCGCTCTGTAGACCAGGCTGGCCTCGAACCTGGAGATCCCCCTGTCTCTGCCTCCCCAGAGCTGGGATTAAAGGTTGCCCTAGCACAGCCAGTCTCTATCCAGGCCAGTGATATCTTCATCATATACTACTTATGTGCCTTTTCTCAGAATGTCCTCAAGTTGGAATCCCACAGGGGAGCCTTTTCAGGTTGGCTTCCATTGTTGACTAGTGTGCATCCAAATTTGATGGCACACATCTGTGACCCCAGCCCTTGGGAAGCAGAGGCAGGAGGAACAGGAGTTTGAGGCCATCCTGAACTAAATAGTAAGTTTCAGGTCAGTCTGAGCTATATGATACCCTATCTAAAATATATATATATATATATGGAAAGGACCTGGGAGACCAGTCATCGAGGAAAAGCATTCTCTTCTGTGAAAGCTTAAATGACTTGATTTTGATTTCAGCAAACCATGGTGGCAGAAGAGAACCGACTCCATGGGTCTGTCCCCTACCTCTGCATGTGCTTCTTTTTAACTGATCTGTTTCTTTCTTTTTATGTGCATTGGTATTTTGCCTGTACATATGTCTGTGTGAGGGTGTCAGATCTGCTGGAACTTCACTTATAGACAGTTGTGAGCTACTATGTGGGTTCTGGGAATTGAACCCCAGTCCTCTGGAAGAGCAGCCAGTGCTCTTAACCGCTGAGCCATCTCTCCATCCATCTACATGTGCTTCTTGCCACATGTACTAATACACATACATCATGCACACACATAATCATATACAATAAATAAATAAAATAATAAATGTAATTAAAAAATTAAAAAGAGAGCCTGGTGGTGGTGTACATCTTTAATCCCAGCACTTGGGAGGCAGAGGCAGCCAGCCTGGTCTGCAGAGTAAGTTCCAGGACAGCCAGGGCTACATAGAAAAACCCTGTTTCAAAATTAAATTAAATTAAAAAATAATAAAAAAAATAAAAAGAAAGGAATTGCTGGTCACTGGTGGTGCATGCCTTTAATCCCAGCACTTGGGAGGCAGAGGCAGGTGGATCTTTGTGAGTTCCAGGCCAGTCTGGTCTACAGAGAGAGTTCCAGGACAACCAGGGCTACACAGAGAAACCCTGTCTCAAAAAACAAAAACAAAAACTCCAAAAAGTAAGAAATTATTGTATATCGATGGCTGTGATGAGCCAGAGCCCATGGAAATTGTGGACCCCTCAAAATCTTTTGTGGATGGACATGTTCCTCTCCAAAAATGGAGACAGGAGCTCCATTTGTGGCTGTCTTTATCTGGCATAGGGAGAACCAGCTGATGTGGAGTGATGAGGCTTTCTCAGTGGACTCCACCTAAGCCCTGTCCCAGGCTCCACCCACTCCTTCCTCCCAATGCTCAGGCGGTTTTCTTCTCTCTGCAATGCTGAACTGGAGGGTTTAATTAGGGACTTGAAACCCAGCTTTCCCACTGTGTTCATAATTTATTATTATTAATTTTTATAAATATTCAAAATGTGTTCTGTTCCAAGGAGGTAAGAAGGATGTTTGTTTTTTGAAGATGGGGGTATCACTGTGTAACCCTGCCTGTCCTAGAACTCACACTGTAGGCTGGCCTTGAACTCAGATAGATCCACCTGCCTCTGCCTCCTGAGTGCTGGGATTAAAGGCGTGTGCCACCACCACCCCGAATGGAGGTAAGAACGAATTATTGGTTCCCCAGTAGCCTTGGCTGTCCTGAAACACACTATGTAGATAAGGCTGGCCTCAAACTGCTGGTCCTCCTCTTGAATGCTGAGATTGCCTCCATTTGGTTTAGTTTATATAGTTTTGGGGACAGAATCCAGGATTTCATGCCTGCTAGGCAAGCACTCAATTGAACTACATCCCCTAGCTCCTTCTAAACTATTACCTTAGCTAAAAAAAAAATTTGTCTGTCCTTTCTCTTTTTCTGTGTGCACTTGGGCAAGGAAGGGCATATATGCATGAGAAGGTGCAGACACAGACGTCAGAGGATAGCTTCTGGGAGCCAGTTTTCTCCTTCTACCATATGGATCCTGGGGATACAACTCAGTTCAGATGGGCAAGCCTCTTTTCCTGATGAGCCATTTCACTATCTCTAGTTAACTCCCCCCCCCCCCATCTCTAGTAAACTCCCCCCTCCCCCGCCCCAGACAGGGTTTTTCTGTGTAGTTTTGGTGCCTGTCCTGGATCTCACTCTGTAGACCAGGCTGGCCTCGAATTCACAGAGATCCGCCTGGCTCTGCCTTAGTAAACCATTTTTAACTGCAAATTCTGTGGGGAAAGTCATTTATTCATTTATTCAACAAATATTTATTCAGTGTTATGACATGCAAAGAACAGTGTTGGTCAGAGCCTCTGCTTAGTTATGGGGGATGGGTACCCGCAGAGCACTTACTTAACATGAATGAGGTTCAATCCTCAGTAGTGGTAAAAAGTAAAAATAAAAATTTATATATATAGTGGCCTAGGCACAGAGGGGAGGTAGAGGCAGGAGGATCTCTGTGACTTTCAGGCCAGCCTGGTCTACATAGGTCCTGGTCTAATTCCAGGACAGCCAGGTCTACACTTGAGAACTTGTCTCAAAACAAACAAAAAAAGGTATAGTAAAGTCGGATGGTGCAAAGAGCTACTGAGAGTTATAACACAAATGAGGGTCAAGATCAGGAGCGTGTGCGCCTGAAGGTTGCTATGGTTATGGAGGATGCCTGAGTGCTCTGACAGGTGACTTGGAGCGCAGTATGCTGCGCGGAGGGCAAATGCAAAGGCTATAAGCTAGAAGCGAGCTGGAGTGACAGCAGGAGACTGACGACGTAGTTTAGTGACCAGTCATTTGTGACCTTCTGGGTGCCTTTTCGTCCTGATAGTACTTATGCCACACCCAATATGGCGGCAGCATCCTGTCCATCCGGGCGCCAGCGGAAGTACGTGTGGAGGGGCGCCGAAAGTGAGGCGCAGCCACGCCCCTTACCGGGTTTCTGTGGAGCTGTGGCGGTGCCGGCTTCGAGCATCCCTGCCGTGGCAGGCTGGGGGACTGCGAGGCTGCAGCTCCAGCGGCCAGCTCCGGAGAGGTATGACCGGCGCCTCTCCCGCCGCGGCGGCTGGGGTCCCCTCGGTGCTCCCTCCCGACCCTGGCCTTGCTCCGAGGCCCATCCTTGCCCTCTCCTACCCTTCTCCCAGGCCCTCCCTTCTTATGTCCCCATCCTGTTCCCAGGCTCACAATCCGGATGGTCAGTATGGACCTTTTCGCGTGGCCTGCTGAATTTCTAGGCCTTCCCCCATCTCCCTGTGCGTTGGCTCAGCTCTTGCAGCTCCGGGACGTTGCCCCTTCTCCTGTTTTGTTTGTTTTACTCTGTAGCTCAGACTTGCCTGGAACTCAGTGTGCAGCCCAGGCTAGTCGTGAATTTACAGCAATTCTACTGTTTTAGCCTCTGTAATCTGGGATTATAGATGTGCATCACCACGCGGGGTTTTATGCCAAGCTGAGGATGGAACCCAGGGCTTCGTGCATGCTAGGCAAGCACTCTACCAACTCAGCCACATCCCCAGCCCCCGCTCCTTTTTTTTTTTCTGTCAGCATAAGTGCAGCCCACTTCTTTCTGGAGCCTGGTTGTGGTGTGGAGAAGGGTGATAGGGCTTAGGTCTGATCTCAAAGTTCTCTGATCTAGGTCCGCTGGAGAATCCCACTGAGTCCTGTTATATGGGTGTACAGTATTTTTGCAGACAGTAGTATGGGGGAAGGGTGGAGGATCTGGCTACTTCCCTGTTGCTGCCTGCCCATCTGAGTTTATATTTGTTCTTTCTTAGGACTCTCACTTATGGGTACACTTTATTATATTAGTGTGTATGTATGAGTACCGGCATGTTCATGGCATGGCATGCATGTGGAGTTCAGAGGACCACTTTCAGGAGTTGGTTCTTGCGTTTCACTTTGTTTCAATTACTTTTTTTTTTTTTTGGCTTTCGAGACAGGGTTTTGTTTGTTTGTTTGTTTTTCCAGACAGGGTTTCTCTGTGTAGCTTTGACGCCTGTCCTGGATCTTGCTCTGTAGACCAGGCTGGCCTCGAACTCACAGAGATCCGCCTGGCCCTGCCTCCAGAGTGCTGGGATTAAAGGCGTGCGCCACCACCACCCGTGACAGGGTTTTTCTCTGTGTAGCTTTGTGCCTTTCCTAGAACTCACTCTGTAGCCTAGGCTGGCCGAGAACTCACAGAGATCCGCCTGCCTCTGCCTCCCAAGTTAAAGGTGTGCGCCGCCAGCGCCCGGCTTCAATTACTTATTTTTAATTATGTGTACGAATGTATAACTGTGTGGGTATGGTTACATGAGTGCAAATGCCTGAGGAGGCCGGAAGGATCTCATGCACCTGGAGGTGGAGTTATAGGTGGTTGTCAGCCCCTCTGATGTGGGTGCTGGGAACCAAACTCAGGTCCTCTGAAACCGCAGTAGTTGCCTCTAACCTTCTTTCCAGTTTCTGTCTTCCCCTGTGTTGTTTCCATCATGGTGCATGCTCCAGAGTAGCTGGCTTCTGTGTTTAATCTAGTGGCTCGTTCTGTCTTTTGATCTTCAGGCAAAGTTTATTAGGGTACACAATCTATCACCACACCCTTCTGCAAGATAGGAGTACTGGTGCACACCTGTAATCCTAGCACTCAGGAAGCCGTGGTTAGACATGGGGAGTTCCAGGCCTGCCAGCTCCATAGTGAGACCAGAAAACAACAAAAGGTGTGTCACCCAGGGCCCTCCACCAAATGCCCACCCTGAGTGTGAGGAGCCCCAAAGGTGGCAGCTGGGGTCATGCTCCAGACCCAGGCTATGGTGTCTTTTTTTCTTTTTCCTTCTTTCTTTCTTCCTTTCTTTCTTTCTTTCTTTCTTTCTTTCTTTCTTTCTTTCTTTCTTTCTCTCTCTCTCTCTCTCTCTCTCTCTCTCTTTCTTTCTTTCTTTCTTTCTTTCTTTCTTTTTTTGAGACAGGGTTTCTCTGTGTATCCCTGGCTGTCCTGGAACTTGCTCTATAGACCAGGCTGGCCTCAAACTTAAGAGATCCACCTGGCTCTGCCTCCTGAGTGCTAGGATTAAAGGCATCTGCTATCACCACTTGGCTATGATGATGATGATGATGATGATGTATATTTGTGAGTCTGTTTTGTGGTATATACATGTGAGTGCAGTTGCCCACAGAAACCATCAGATTCCCTAGAACTGAAGTTACAGGCAGTCAGGAGCCAACGAACGTGGGTGTTGGGAACTGCCCTTTGCAAGAGCAGTGTGCACTTGTAACCTTGGAGCCCTCTCTCCAGCCATGACAACCTTAGTTCTATGAGACCTACATGGTGGACAAGAGAACCGACTTCCACAACTTTACCAATTGTCATCTGACTTCCACAGGCACTTGTGCACCAACACACACTCAATCTCTCTCCATCTCCCACCCTTCTCTGACTTAACACTGGAACTTGTTCACCAACTCTCTCTCTCACACACACAGTATTACATATAGAAATGTAAAAAGAAGAGGGAAAATTCAGTACAGCATGTGCCTGTTAAAATTCCTGAGTGTCTTTTGTAAAGTCTGCTCCTGCTCAGGTAACTGTGCCTGGAGGCAGAGGGGCAGGAGGGTAGGCTATGGTTCAGGGGCCTGTATGCACTGTATATTGGTCACTGGCAAAGGCTGTAGAGGGCTGGAATGTGGCTTGGCTAGAGTGCTTGTCTAGCATGCATGAAGCCCTGGGTTCCATTCCTAGCACTGAGGAGACTCAGCCTGGTGGTGCATTCTTGTGATCTTAGCACTTGGGAGGTAGAGACAGGATGATCAGGAGTCCAAGGTCTTCCTTGGCCAGTTTGTAGTCACTTTGGGCTACATGAGACACTGTCAAAAAGGAAGGAAGAAAAGAGAGTAGAAGTGATTGTTGGGAGCCAGTAGTGTTGGTACATGGGTATATTGCCAGCACCATGTTCAAGGCCAGCCTGGGCTATATAGCAAGCTGTTTTAACACCTAGGAAAAGCCAGAACATTTGGGAGTTGGCTGAAGGTGACCATCAGAGGTTCTTTATCACCTTGTCTCCTGGTTTGCAGTTCTAAGGGGATTCTGGGAACTCTGTTCTTCACCCTTCAGTGAAGAGTTGGTAAAGTTTTTCTGCTGTGGGGGCAGGGTGGGATCCTCCTGTTTGTGAATCCTTAGTGCTGGGATTCCAGACACGTGCTACCTTTCTCAGGTTTTTATGTGGGTGCTGGGGTCCAAACTCAGGTCCTTCTGCTTGTCCAGCTAGCATCTAATGACTGATCCACCCCCTCCCTCTGCTGTCCCTAACTTCTAGGACATGTCCAGCGATGATGATGCTGCCCCCACAGCTGCAGAGGCAGCAGGTGGCACCCACCTGCTGGGCTTCTCAGATGAGATTCTCCTGCATATCCTGAGCCATGTCCCCAGCACAGACCTGGTTCTCAATGTGCGGCGTACCTGCAGGAAGCTCTCGGCCCTGTGCCTAGACAAGAGCCTGGTGCATACTGTGCTGCTACAGAAGGACTACCAGGTGAGGCAGGTGTGGGTGGGAAGCCAGGATCGACCTAGGTGCCAGCCTGTGGGGGCTGGTGGTAATGATGTTTGTACAGAAAACTATGTACCCGGGAACGGTCACACATTAGGATATAGTGACAGACCCAGGATAGAAAAGGGGAGGTGATGTGTGCCATGGAGGAGGGCATAGAGCGTGTGGATGTAGTTCTGGGAGGGAGGGAGCCTGGGCCCCAGATGCAGGGATCAGCGGGAGGCCTTCTCCATAGGCACCCTAGGATGGAGTTACTGCACCACAGGGCAGACTGTAGAAGATCCTTGTGAAGTGGCGGCGCAGTGGGCGGCACAGTGGTCATTGCTGCCAAAGGGCTGCCCTCTGTTGCTCAGGGCGTAAGTCTGATTAACCTGAGACACAAGCCCATTGCGGTAGGCTACACATGTAGTCACAGCACTCAGGAGGCCGAGGCAGGATGATCATATAAGCCCTTGTCTCAAACAAAAACAAATTAAAAAAAAACAAAACAGATAGGTGTGCCTGATAGCATATGTCTATAATTCCAGCACTCAGGAGCTGAGGCAAGTAGATCTCTGTGAGTTTGCGGCCAGCCTGGTCTACACAGTAAGTTCCACAACAGTCAGGGCTGTACAGAGAAACCCTGTTTCAAACCCTCCTCTCCCCCGCAAAAATACAACAACAGTTTAGAGAGAGAGAGAGAAAAAACAAAAAAAAAATATAGTTTTAAAAAAATTAGTGGTCCCCCCCCCCAAGATAGGTTTTTTTTTTGTGTAATAGCCCTGGCTGTGCTGGAACTCACTTTGTAGACCAGGCTGGCCTCCAACTCACAAAGATCCACCTATCTCTGCCTCCCAAGTGCTGGGATTAAAGGCATGCACCACCATTGCCTGGTAAAATTAGTTATTTTTAAATGTATGTGTGTACCATGTGAGTGCTTTTGCCCACGGAGGCCAAAGTTATCAAATTCCCCTGGAGATGGAGTTACAGGCAGTTGTGATCCACCTGATGTGGGTGCTGGGAACTGAACTCAGGCCTTCTGGAAGAGCAGCACATATCCCTCAACCATCTCTCCTCCCTCAGTTATAGCTTTTAGCAAGCAACTATTTTTCTTTTTGAAACTAGAGTCTTGCTGTGTACCCCAGGCTAGCCTGGAACTCTGTAGTCCAGACAGGTGTTAAACTTGTAATGCTCCTCCCTCGACCTCCCAGGTGTTGAGATGATAGGCATGTGCCACCACGCCTGGGTAGCGAACATCTTTCTGCTTTTTCTTCCTGGGCACAGGGTCTCTTCCCTGTTGGCAGTGATAGGTATATGGGAGAGGAAAGGCAGGCAACTTTTCTCAGAGCAGGAGTGGGGAGTAGCCATGGACACCTGTTTCTCCTGCCCTGTCCCCATCCTGCAGGCCAGTGAGGATAAGGTGAGGCAGCTGGTGAAGGAGATTGGCCGGGAGATCCAGCACCTGAACATGGCAGGCTGCTATTGGTTATCCGGCTCCACCATTGAGCATGTGGCCAGATGTCACAGCCTAGTGAAGGTGAACCTGTCTGGCTGCCACCTCACCTCCCTGCGGCTGTCCAAGGTGCTTTCAGCCCTGCAGCACCTGCGCTCGCTGGCCATTGATGTGAGCCCTGGCTTCGATGCCAGCCAGCTGAGTAGCGAGTGCAAGGCCACGCTGAGCCGTGTACGGGAGCTCAAGCAGACACTTTTCACACCATCCTATGGTGTGGTGCCCTGCTGTGCCAGCCTGCAGAAGCTGTTGCTCTACTTTGAGATCCTGGACCGCACACGTGAGGGTGCTGTCCTCTCAGGCCAGCTCATGGTGGGCCAGAGCAACGTGCCCCATTACCAGAACCTGCGTGTCTTCTATGCACGCCTGGCTCCGGGCTACATCAACCAGGAGGTGGTGCGGCTCTACCTCGCTGTGCTTAGTGACCGTACTCCCGAGAACCTGCATGCCTTTCTCATCTCCGTCCCTGGCAGCTTCGCAGAGAGTGGGGCCACCAAGAACCTGCTGGACTCCATGGCCCGCAACGTGGCCCTGGATGCCCTGCAACTGCCCAAGTCATGGCTGAATGGCTCCACCCTCCTCCAGCATATGAAATTCAACAATCCCTTCTACTTCAGCTTTAGCCGGTGTACACTGTCAGGCGGTCACCTGATCCAGCGGGTCATCAATGGGGGGAAGGACCTGAGCAGCCTGGCCAGCCTCAACCTTAGTGGCTGTGTGCATTGCCTGTCTGCGGACTCATTGCTCCGTAAGGCAGAGGATGACATTGACAGCAGCATCCTGGAGACGCTGGTGGAGTCTTGCTGTAACCTGCACCACCTCAATCTCTCAGCTGCCCACCACCACAGCTCTGACGGCCTGGGCCGCCACCTCTGCCAGCTCCTGGCCCGGCTCTGCCACCTGCGTTCCCTTTCCCTGCCTGTCTGCTCTGTGGCTGATTCAGCACCCAGGCCTGACCGTGCGCCTGCCCCACCAGCTATGCATGCGGTGCCCCGTGGCTTTGGCAAGAAGGTGCGCATTGGGGTGCAGACCTGTCCCAACCCTTTCCTGGGCCAGTCGACCCCCCAGCCTGCCTCTGTGTTCTGGTCTCTGCTGAAGAAGCTCCCTTTTTTGGAGCATCTGGAACTGATTGGGTCCAATTTCTCCTCAGCCATGCCCCGCAATGAGCCTGCCATCCGTAACTCCCTCCCGCCCTGCAGCCGGGCACAGAACGTGGGGGACTCAGAGGTGGCTGCCATCGGCCAGCTGGCCTTCCTGCGGCACCTGACACTAGCCCAACTGCCAGGCATGCTGACAGGCTCTGGACTAGTGAGCATTGGCCTACAGTGCCAGCAGCTGCAGTCTCTGTCGCTGGCCAACCTGGGCATGATGGGGAAGGTGGTGTACATGCCTGCTCTTGCCGACATGCTGAAGTACTGCAAGCAGCTGAAGGACCTGAGGTGAGGGCCTGAGGACCTGAGGTGAGGGGCTGAGGGG
>CABHPP010100537.1:0-11150 GCA_902168425.1 Peromyscus attwateri
ACACACACACACACACACACACACACACACACACACACGATTAAGATCTTGTAGCTAGAATTGTTAAGAACATAGGTCTGCCTACTGTTGTTTTTTGCCGTTGGCTTGGAGTTTATTTTGTTTCAGAAGTCAAAATGTCAAATTAGACAGCTTCCAAAATAATTTCTTAGGTAGCTTGACCAAAAGAACCTCAGATATCACTCATTATGAAAGAGGCAGATACAGGCTGCAGAAGGGAGTCAGGAATAAGAATGAGGCTAATCAACCCATCCACAATTATTTCTTGACATACTTCTTGGGGCATTATGTCGGTGGGGGCAGGGGTGCAGTTCCTTACAGGGCAACAGTTAAGATTCTATTTTGCTTGCTGAAAGGAACAGCAATAAAGTCATGTGTTTGCTGAGTAGACAGTACTGTTAGGGCACCAGGAAACCGTGAAGTAAACAAATTGGTCTTCTACTCTCCAGGAGGTATCATCTAATTGATATTTACTGAACACATAATCTATGCCAAGCAAAGTATTAGATGGTGGAGATTCAGCAGACTAAGAAACACTTGCAAAAGTCAAATAAGTCAGCACTTGAAGCTATTAATACTGCTAACAGTCCTTTCCTGGAACTTTACCACCTTGCACAGGAAATAAAATGTATGTCTATTAAATAATTATAGGCTATTACAAGGTAGGAATCAGTTACTAAAGTGGGTAGTGTGGACGGTGTTATAGAAATAACAATATAAAACTAGGCAAATTAACAAATTGCTGGTCCCAAGCTTCTTTAAACAAAGAGGACATACCATTTCTTTCAAAGACAAGAGTGCAAGCACTGGAAAGATACTGGATTCAGGGTGTAAATGTTTCTTTCTCTCAAGTGGGTCCACAGGTAAGGAACTAGCATTCACTATAGAGGCCTCTCTCGGCTGGACACGGGTTAGACTAAATCCTTTACCTTGTATCTTTTTCGTGGCTACCAAAGTTTCTGACGATTAAAGTGAGCAGCCGTGTTGCACGTTGTTACTCAGAGGGGTTCACTGTCCCTGTGCATCCTGTCGTAGGCCTAGCCAAGTCTATTACTTTGCCAGAAAAATCCCATCCATAGAATTACCTATGCTTTCAATTGCAAGCCACACATAAACAGAGGGGTTGAGGGGTGGCAATCAGGTTGTCTACCCGGGTTCCCTTTCCTTTCTCTAGTAATCTAGTGTCCTGCCCGTCCTTTCTCTTGCCAAATCCCATTCAAAATCTACCTGAAACCCCTGTATCCTGCTGGCTACCCTACTTCTACAGCGCAGCCTCCTCTTTTTAAAATCCAAACCTCACAACTTGCCATGTATTTGCAGAACGTGTTCATTGTCTTGTTTTCACAATCATGACTTCAAGCATCTGATGGGCAGCCTTGAACTTTGTTATCACATCAACCTCATAGAAACCTCCACTCCATCTTTTCAGTACGACGTGTTAGGCAAGTTCATTAGGAACCCAATATACCTGCACCACAGTTATTGATAGTTGCAATGGAGTGGAAAAAAATAGTAACAAAGCCTTCCCTGGGTGCCTGGCACCCAGGTACTTTGTACTTGGTGACTCCGGCCTTAGGCTCTAGGCGTGTACTCTAAACGTGTCCTGTGTTAGAATTAAACGCATCGCACTTTGCCTAGGCTGCTGGATTTCATCTTCCTGCAGATGAGCCCAACTCTTCGTGCACGCCCAACGCAGAAGCACTGCACCAGCTCCTCCCTATGCACTGCCCCTTCTTCCCCCCACAGCCTACACAGCCTGAGCCGGGCTCCAACTTGGAGAACCGGATCTCCGCTGGCAAGCGTAGCCCGGCGCCTCGCGTGCGCGGCTCCGGCACAGAGCGCGCCAGGGTTCCGTGGGCGGACGGTCCGCGCACGCCCGACACCCGGGTGGTGACGTCACCGCGTGGGCGGGCGCGGCGGCTCTAGGAGGGAGCGCTGTGGGCGTGGGCCGGGATGGAAGTATCACTCAGGGGAATTCCGGCTGAGGTCGAGCCTGCCCACAGCTTCCCCGGCCTGACTGTGAACCCAGGGAGTGGGGGGTGGGGGCGTCCCTGCGACATCAGAGTAGAGGAGCACCGTGGGCTGGTCCTCTTTGCTAGCCCTTCTTAGCTCCTGGGGACACGCAGGAGACCGTCCTCTTCGGTGGAAACCCGCTTGTGAACGGGACCACTTTCCTAGCTTCCTTGGAAATCTTCAAAACCATAGCAGCTAATAAGGCTTCAAATTTGAAGCAATGAAAGTTTCCGAATATGAGTAGGATCTTCAAGTTGTGGAGTACATTAATAAAACACTAAAGGGAAAAAAAAAGGCAGTAAAAGATGTTCGCTAGCAAGCCTCTTGCTATTCCTCTCCCACTCTCCCAATTTAGTGAAGGTGGAAAAACCTTTGCATCTTTCTCTGGGAGTGGAGAAAGGAAGCTTTTAAAAAGCCACACTCCATAAAACAAAAGAAAGTCAAATTCACCCACCAAAGGCCAAGTGGATCGGTGGTTTTGGTGACATAATTTGTAAATAATCAAAATAAATTTGCTCTGTTCCTGCTTGATATGAAATGTTAGGTAAGAGTTGTTGAACTCCTGATATCTCGGATGAGTGCTGGTGCCCTGCGGTAGGAGCGGTATTGACGTTGCCCGTACTGGTGGAACTCGATGAAGAGGAAAGTAAAAATATCACAGCTGTAAATGACTAGACTCAAATGACGGTGCAGGCTAGAATACCAGCACTTCAGAAGGTAGGTGGGGCAATTATGCAAGAGATAATACACGGCATACACTGACATGCGTGTGTGTGTGTGTGTGTGTGTGTGTGTGTGTGTGTGTGTGTAATAGCAGGTAAGACTGAAAACGTAACTGGTGAGATAGAAAAATATTTTAGTAAAGTGCAAGAAACCATGTTTCCATGTACAGGTGGTGGTGCACACCAGGAATCCAGCATATGGGTGGGAGAAGCTGGAGACTGGGGAATTCAAGGCCAGTGGAGGGTCTAGGGTACCAGCCCTGTTCCTAGAGTGAGGGATGGAGAGTAACTCAGTGGTAGAATGTACGTTTGTCATGCACAGGCTCCAGGTTCGATCCCCACAACATATACATTCACACTAAGTTCATAACCCACCAAAAAATGTTCAAAAAAAAAAAAAAACCAGTAAAGTTACAGGTTACAAAAGAACATACCAAAATTAAAACAACAACAAGCTATTGGCATAATAAATTAAGGAAATTATGTCATTTTGATGGCACCAAAAATTAAATAGAATACTTAAAGTTCAGGGAGGGATGGAGGGTCGGAACATGAGGGTTTGAGATGGCTGAGTTGGGGGAGGGACAGAGAGGGAAAGCAATGAAAGAGATATCTTGATAGAGGGAGCCATTATGGGGTTAGGGAGAAATCTGGTGCTAAGGAAATCCCCTGGAAGTCACAAGGACATCCCCAGCTAAGACTCATAGCAATGGTGGAGAGAGTGCTTGAACTAGCCTTCTCCTGTAATCAGATTGGTGACTACCCTAATTGTTATCATAGGACCTACATCCAGTGACTGATGGAAGCAGATGCAGAGACTCACAGGCAAGCACTTGGCCAAGCTCCTGGAGTTCAGTTGAAGAAAGGGAGGAGGGATTATAGGAGCAAGGCAGGTCAAGATCATGATGGGAAAAACCACAGAGACAGTTGACCCAAGCTGTGGGAGCTCACGGACTCTGGACTGACAGCTGGGGAGCCTGCATGGGACTAGGCCCCTTGAATGAGGGTGACGAATGTGTGGCTTGATCTGTTTGTGAGTCCTGGCAATCAGACCAGGACCCATCCCAAGTACATGAACTTTAGAGCCCATTCCCTATGGTGCCATGTTTTGACGCAGCGAGGAGGGGCCTGGGCCTGCCCCAACTTGGTATGCCAGGCTAGGCTGAATACCCAAGGGAGGCCTTACCCCCATGAGGAGTGGGTGGGGGTGGGGTGGTAAGTGGTGGGGAGCATAAGAAGCAGGGAGGGGAACAGTAGGCAGTGAGTAAAATGAAAAAAAAAAAACTTTAAATAAACAAGTAAACCTTTAAAAAAAAAGAATAACAAGGATATGAAAGATCTCTACAATGAAAACTGTATAACACTTCTCAAAGAAAATGAGGGGACACAGTTAAGTGGAAAATACAGCCTGTGTGGTGAGAAAGCTAAAATATTGCTGCTCCCCAAAGTGATCTACTGATTTAGTGAAATTCTAACCAAAGTTCCAATGTTTTTTTTCTCAGAGATAGAAAAACAATTCTAAAATTTGTATTGAACCAAAGAAGATTCCAAATGGCTAGAGCAATCTTGTACGAAAAGAACAAAGCTAAAGCCATAGCATTCCCTGGTTTTAATATATATTTGAAAACTACTGTAATCAAAATACATGGCGCTGCCATCGAAACAGACACATTGACCAGTGAAACAGACAGAAAGCCTAGAAATAAACACAAGTATTCATTGTCAATGAATTTTCAACAAGTATCAGGAACACACAAATAGAGGGACATGGTCTGTTTAACCAATGGTGTTGAAAAATCTAGATGTCCTCATGCAAAAGAATCATAATAAAATTCACCTCAACGTGGATAAAAGCCAGGCTGAAGAGAAGGCTTAGTGAGTAACACACTATACTGTAGGATCTGTTTCCCAGCACCCACATGGCAGCTTATAACCATATCTAACTACATGTTCCAGGGGACCTGATTGTTCTCTCTGTCCTCTGCCGGCTCTGTACATATGTGGTACACATGAACTCAAGAATATGCACATACATATAATAATAATAAATAAAAATACGATGTCTAAAAGACTCAAAATGAAAATAAAGAAGAAAGAGGTGGAAAACTAAGGAAATGGGCCACTGAGCTAGCCACACTTTGCAACAAAGACTTTTGGCTGCTGGGTCTCTCACCATGTCTCCAGAGAGTACTTTGGAGGCTGCTGTGTTTGGGAGCAACACAAGAGGTTGGGAGAAAAATGAAGTTCCCAGCACCCATCATCTAAAGGCTCCTAAAGGAGACATGAACTCCCCCACACTTTCCAAATCCTGCCACCTTTCTCTTCTGGCACCAGGGAAGCCAGATCCCAGTGCAGCAGCAACATTAGCTGTGCATGAGCTGAGCCAGCGAGTGAATGGGAGCCAACACTCTTCCCCAGCTGTCCACCTGCAGCCTGCAGCTTCCCGGGAGAGCCAACCACTTTTGCAACAAAAGGGATAAGCTCAGGGAAAAATGACTAGAGGTTTAAAACATGAGGAAAGGTATCATTAGGACATGTCCCAAAGTATATGATGGACCTGGAACACGTGGAACGTCACAACATTCTGGCCACAGTCACCAAGGAGACCCTAGAGTTCAACGAGCCTTGCTCCAAACACAACATAAGCATTGGTTTCTGTGTTGTGATCTAACATTCCCAAGTGTTAATAGTATTATTAAATAGAAAACTATGACCAAGCAAATCAAGAGAGGCACAGAATCTTAATTCAACATATTGATAATAGAATAACCATGAACTTAAAAGTGCAACACACAGGAAGACAGATCTATTTGGCCTATGGTTCCAGAGGTTACTGACCATGGTAAGCTGTCTACATTTTTTCAGGATAAGGCAGGATATCATGGCCAAAGGTTGTGGTGGAGCCACGTTCACATCATGGCAGCATGGAGGCAGAGAAATTGGGTTGGGGCCAAGATACAGCTTTCAAGGCCATGACCTACTTCTTCCAGTTAGAGCCTATCTCTTTAAGTTTCTAACACATCCCCAAAGAGTGCGACAAGCCGGAGAAAGGCCTTCAACACATAAGATTACTGGAGATATTTTATATTTAAAGCAGAACATTTCAATTCTGGTTTTCAAAAACCAGCATGTCTATCCCTGTGTTGACTAGTTTTATGTTAACTTGACACAAGTTGAGTCAGATCTGAGAGGAGGGAACCTCAATTGAGGAAATGCCTCCATAAGATCAGGCTGTAGGCAAGCCTGTTGGGCATTTTCTTAATTAGTGATTAATGGGGGAAGGCCCAGCCCACTGTGGGTGGTGCCACCCCTGGGCTGCTGGTCCTGGGTTCTATAAGAAATCAGACTGAGCAAGCCAGTAAACAGCATCCCTGCATGGACTCTGCATCAGTTCCTGCCTCCAGATGCCTGCCCTGTTTGAGTTCTTGTCCTGATTTCCTTTGATGACGAACAGCAATGCTGAAGTGTAAGCCTAATTAAATCCTTTCCTCTCCAAGTTGCCTTGGTCATGGTGTTTTTATCACAGCAATAGTAACCCTAACTAAGACAATCCCTCGATGCATATACTCCACTTCCAAGGCTCTCGGAGTCTCAAAGTTCCACCATGTCTCAAAAACCCAAGTTGAAAATCTGCTCTGAGACTTAAGGCAAACTCTTCTGAAGTGTCTCTGGAGATGCAGAAGGAACACAACAGACTTCAGACGTACAATGGTGGAACAGGGTACATGTTTCCTTTACCAAAGGGAGGAATTAGAGAGAGAGGGGAAGGATGGGACCAAAGCATGATCAAAACCTAGGAGGACAAACTTCAAACCTGTATCTCTATGTCCAATGTCCATGGCATGTAGCAGCCTGATGTGAGCTCCTAAGGGGTGGGACAACCCTCTCCTCCACCCTGCACTCCCACCTACCCCACCCCACCCTGCCTTCCCACTCTTACCCCACACCTCACTGGCATTGGCTTCACTAGTTGGATGTAGCTTACTTTGGTAAACATTTCGCATTCCTGGTACCTCCGCTTTCCAGAGCCGCCATTGTTTCTTAGAGTTCATTCTCATGGCTTCAAGAACCAGCTCCCAGGGACTGCCTACAGAAATTTCTGACCTCCCAGATTTTCCTTGAAGTCTAAGTAGAAGCTTCCATAACGCTATAATTCTTCAATTCTCCCTGCCTGTAAAACCAGCATTGGATAGGCAATTCCAAGGTCCACCCCCACGAGCAGATGAGCATGGTGACATTAATCCTGGGCAACACTTCCTTAGGAGCCTTTGGTGAGCATAGGGGTACTTGGTCTTGGTGGAAAGTCTTTCAAACAAGCCTGTGCTTTTATACTCTTGACTCTGGGGTGGATGGTGTCTCTTCTTGAAGTAGTCTCAAAGATCTTTCTTACTGTCCAAATGTGAAGTTCTTGCTTCTTTTCAATGGTACCAATCTCTAACAATTGTGCCCTCGTGGACTCAAATTTAAATATGCTCCTTTTCTGGTCAAATTTTTTAAATCATTATGTTCTACTCCTTGCTCCTTATTCTTATTGGAAACCTGGATAAAAGCAGCCAGACATACTCATGCTATAGCCTGAGTGCTGGCTGCCTTGAAAGTTCATTCATTAGATTATCTAGTCATAGTTCAACTCACACCTCATAGCATCTCCAGGCATGGGCAAAATGTAGACAAAATGATTATGAATGCTTCTAGTTCAGTTCCCGTTTGAGTCCTCATTTCCCTGTGAAACCTTAGGAACACTGTGTTTTGCTCTCTGTAGTCCTATCCGCATTCAGGGCTTCTGAGCTCCCTCCAGAATCATGAAATTCCGCTTATGGCATTCTAGTGGTTCTCTAGCCTACATCTGTAAATGTTCCAAATTCCTCCCGCATCACCCAGAATAGCCACAGTGACAACCCCACCGATTTGCTATGTTTGACTTTCCATCACTAACAAGTACCTGAAGGAAATAACTTAAGGGAGAAGAGATTTAATGGGCTCGCAGTTCCAGGGGTCTCATACAAGATTGGCTGGCTTCTATCACTTTGGGCCTGCCTCAGTGTAGATTCATCATGGCAGTGGGAGTATGTGATCGAGGAGGCTACTTACCTCTTGTGGTTGAGAGGCAGAGACAGACGGGAAGGAGCCAGGACAAGGCAAGTCACCCAAGGTTGTACCCTCTCCCCTAGTAACATACTTTCCCCAGCCAAGTTTCACCTCCTAAAGCTTCCAGGACTTCACAAAATAGTTGGGGACCAAGCCTTCAGCACATGGGCCTGTAGGAGACATTTCATATTCAGACCATAATATTGCAGGGGCATGGTGGCACACGTTTATTCCCATTACTTGGGAGGCAAAGACAGGCAGACCTTGATGAGTTCAAGGCCATCCTGGTCTACATAGCAAGTTCCAGGCCAGGACAGCCAGAGCTATCCAGTGAAATTTTATCTTTAAAAAAATAGACAGGTTTTATAGGGTGAATTATTGTAGAGAAAAGAATTTTGAAAAACTTTCCTCACATGGACTTTAAAGTCTAGATGGGGAAGCCGAACATACATAAGTAAATAAAGTATATTGTGTTAGACAGGGATACATGCTAAATGAAGGAGATAAGCAGGTAAGCGACCTTTCAAGTAAAGAGCTGCACAAAAGGAGATAATTGACAAATAACCACCAAGGGAGGATTCAACAAATGGAAGGTTCTAGGAGAAAGGTCCAAATGCCATGCTCAGGAACACCAAGGAGGAAGAGCATTTGAGGACAGGAAGACTGGGTGCTCCAGGAGAAGTAACAGAGACCAGAAGACTCAGCGTCTTACAGGGGTGAGAACTCTAGTTCCTTCCGATGACGTCGTCTGGAAACCATTGAGTAGAGCGATGTGACAGGTGTTTTCCGACAGTCAAAATTCTGACTTCACAGCGGGAATGAGGAAAGGTTGTTAGGAGGCTACCTATTGTACAGTCAGGTGACAGCAGTCTGTCTAGACTCACGGCAGAGGACATGATGACAAGTGGCAGAAGTGGTGGCAAACGCTGAAGGAGAAATTGCTACGATCTGGGGGTCCGCTGAATATAATGTGTGATGGGGGGAAGGAGAAAGTGAATCTAAGCTTCTGAGCTGTCAGGAGCTGGGGAAGGGAAAACCATAGAAGAGCAAGTTGAAAGCCAGGGCAGGTGGTGGAAGGACTCTGGCCACTCAGTTTGAGATATGTGCAATCTGAGATGCCCAAGAGAAACCATATAAACACTCGGACACTCAGGCCCAGAGTTCAGAGGAAAAGCGCAGGCTGGAGAGTTAAACTTAGGAGTCCATTAGCATACAGACTGTATTTAAAGCCATGAGGTTATTCATACTTGTCCCAAACATACTCTTCCTGTCTCGTACTCTGTACACTAAACAGGTGCAAATGAAATAAACAGTACTTAACCCAGCCAGGAACAAATTTATAGGCTTCACTATTCATAGAAGTATCACTAAATAAATATTTATGTAACAGGAAAGACAGCTTAGTTAACTTTAAACAATCCAGAGTAAGTTTATTAAGGGAAATCCAGTAGCTTGTACAAAGTGTGAGATGTTGAGGGAACATCTAATAATAAGTAGAAAAGTTTGGAGTAAGTTAACCTTAGAATCAGTCCATTTCCCATCACTGGTCATAAATAAAATGTCTGTAGTAGCCTGCTAGAACTGTGAACTGTTAGAAAAGAAAGAATTGGTGACAGAATAAATAGGTGATAAGTAGGTAGGTAGATAAATAGATGATAGATAGATAGATAGATAGATAGATAGATAGATAGATAGATAGATAGACAAACAGACAGAAAGACCTTAAGCAATTGGCTTCCATGGTTATGGAGGCCAAAAAGTCCTATGACTGACCATCTGCAAGCTGGAGGCCCAGGGAAACCTTCAGTGTGTGTCTTAGTCAGGGTTTCTATTGTTGTGAAGAGACACCATGACCAAGGCAACTCTTATAAAGGGAAACATTTAATTGAGGTGGCAACTTATAGTTCACAGGTTCAGTCCATTATTATCATGGCTGGGAGTGTGGTGGCATGCAGGCAGATGTGGTACTGGAGAAGTAGCTGAGAGTCCTACATCTTGCAGGCAACAGGACTCAACACTGGGCAATATCCAGAGCACAGGAAACCTCAAAGCCCGCCCCCACAGTGACACACTTCCTTCAACAAGGCCATACCCACTCCAACAAAGCCACACCTTCTAATAGTGCTACTCCTTAAGAAATCATGGGGGTCAACTACATTCAGGTTACCACAGTGTGGCTCAGTCCAAGTATGAGGGCCTCTGGATCTGGCAAACTGATGGTGTATATCTCAACCTGAAGCCTGAGGACCTAGGGGCTATGCAAGCCAGTCCCAGAGTCCAAAGGTTGGAAAATCAAAAATTCTGGTGTTGGAAGCTGCAGATTCTAAGAAGGATTCAGCAAACCACCTCTCTCTGCCATTGTAGCTGTGCCTGCCTCTATTCAATGGCTCTTCCCTAGTAGTATACTGGGTTACCTGCCAGACTTGCAGAAACACCCACACAGACACACCTCAAACTTCAGCGGATTTTACTAGCTACCTAAGGATCTCTTATTCCAGTCAAGTTGGCACGGAGAAATAACTTGCATAGGCTGCTGTAAAAGTGTCACACACTGAGTGACTTACAAGACAGAAATTCACTGTCTCACATTACTGGGGGCTGCAGGCTCAGAATCTGGAGGTTCTAAGTCCAAAATCAAAAAGTCCACAGCATTGGTTCCTTCTGAGGGGTAGGGTGGGGGAGCTCTGTCTTGGATCTCTGCTGAGATTGTAGATAAACTTCTCCTCTATATATCTCTTCACATCATTGTCCCTATTTTTTCTATGTGTGTAGGTGTTTGTGTAGGCAAGTACATGTCTGTGCACATGTCTGTAGAGGTGTCCTTCCTCAAGAGGCCACCAAATATGCACACCATCGTGCCCGGACTTTTGGCATGGCCTCTGAGGAGCTAACTCAGCTCTGCTGCTTGCCAGGCAAGCACATTATCTACTGAGTCAGTTCTCCAAGCCCTGATATTTCCTCCATACATATCTCTCTCTCTAAATTTCCCCTTTTATATGGAAATCATATTATACTGAATTATGAATGCACCTAACAACCTCAGTCTAACAACTTATTTTCCAATTAGGACATAAATATGTGTTTTTATTTGCTTTATTATTTGTACACGTGTGCCTGTGTGTTTGTGTGTGTGTGTGTGTGTGTGTGTGTGTGTGTGTGTGTGTGTGTGTGTGAGAGAGAGAGAGAGAGAGAGAGAACAGCTTTTGGGGGTTGGTTCTCTCCTTCAACCATTGAGTGCTGGGATTGAACTCAGGTTATTTGTTTTGGTGGGCAAGCCCCTTTATCCGCTGAGCTATCTCTCCTGTCCCC
>CABHPP010100537.1:11250-47006 GCA_902168425.1 Peromyscus attwateri
TTCTTTCTTTCTTTCTTTCTTTCTTTCTTTCTGTCTTTTTTCTTTCTTTCTTTCTTTCTATTTTGTTGTTGTTGTTGTTGTTGTTGTTGTTGTTGTCATCGTTGTTAAATGGAAAGGAAAGGAACATCCATCAAATAAGGTTACATTCTGAGACAAGGTTAGGACTTTAACATACGGACTTGGAGAAGACACAGTTAAACCCATAACAGGGTCTGTGGGGAGTGGAGGGCAACACTTAAATTTATGCACTTAGTACCTGAAGAAAGCAGGCAATCAAACTGTAGACTGATAAAGAACATGGCATGATAAGATAGCAATCTATACACAATCCCGAGAAAACCTCCCATGGACATTAATGGGCTATCAAAATAATGAAAATGTCACTCTCCTTCAGGCCTACCAAATGTCGCATATTCAAGAGTTTTTTGGATGACCCTAAATTTAACCTGGAAAATAATTTAGAATTTAAATTGACATAAAACAAATTTAGAGGTCAACCGGACAGCTAGGGAGCCTTAATTTAGCTGAGGGATAGCTAATGTCCTTCATTCTCAAAAGGCATTAATACACATAGGTGTATCAGCATTACTAAGTAACGGTGCTGCCTGCTAGCATCTGAGGTCTAAGGGACTGATCACATGCACCCACCTCAAACACATTTCTTTCTATTCAATGATGGAGACAGATTAGCAAGTATTTATAATTAAAAAAATTAAAACAGTGATGAAATAGCATGCTGCAAAACTACATTCCAGCTCTGAGGAAGACTTAGAGAACCAGCTGAGGAAGCTATTGCTAAGTTAAACATTAACTAGATAAAGAGGAAGAGAAGACATTTTAATAAGAAGCAAAACCATGGGTCCTTGCAGGCATGAAGCCTCAGGCTTCAAAGTAATACCACTGACTGTTTTTGAGCATGCAGATACTTAGAGGAGCAGAAAGGAGCAGGACAAGATCTTTGTAAAGTCGAGGCAGCATCAGTAGCAGCAAGGCTTCTAAGACTCTAGGAAGGAGAGATCATTCTTGTGATGTCAGGGAGCTCAAAGATGAATTTGCTGGTTAATAGTCACGTAGGAGTGTAAATCTATATGTGCTGGCTGGTTTTATGTCAACTTGACAGAAGCTGGAGTCATCAGAAAGGAGGGAGCCTCAATTGAAAAAAAAAAAAAAGCCTCCCTAAGATCAGGCTGCAAGCCAGCTTGTAGATCCCAACCCACAGGTTGAGAACCACTGCTGTAGGCATTTCCTTAATCAGTGATTGATGTGGGAGGGCCCAGCCCATTGTAGGTGGTGCTACCCCTGGGCTGGTGGTTGTTGGTGATATAAGAAAGCAGGATGAGCGAGTCATAATGAACAAGCCAGTAAGCAGCACTCCTCCGTGGCCTCTGCATCAGCTCCTGCCTCCAGCTTCCTGCCCTGCTTGAGTTCCTGTCCTGACTTCTTTTAGTGATGAACAGCAATGTGGAAGTGTAAGCCAAATAAACCCTTTTCTCCACAAGTTGATTTTGGCCATGGTGTTTCATCATTGTAATAGAAATCCTAACTAAGACACCATATAACAGCTTATTCTGATTTAATTTTTATTTTTATTTTTAGTCTATCAAAATGGTAGGTTAATGTATGTATACATAGAGAATAAAAGAGGTAACTGACTGACTTGAGGCATATTTAGTTTGATTTGCATTTAGTATGGTCAGGTTCAAGGTATAGAAACATGTGATGAAGCTCCTAGAATTCAGGGTGTGTAAATTTACCCATTCCTATGGTTTTAAAGGTCACCTGTGTTTGTCAGGATTCCTCAGAGAAGCAGAATCAATAAAGGTGTGTGTGTGTGTGTGTGTGTGTGTGTGTGTGTGTGTGTGTGTGTGTTATAATATGTCATTTGAGTAATCTACCATCCATCTATCAACTTACCCATCCATTTACCTCTAGGTATCTATCCAGGAGTGAAGAAGAGAGATACTTAGTATAAGGATGTGACTCACAAGATTCTAAAGGCTAAACAGTCCTGTGATCTACATCAACCAGCAGGGACCTGGGAGAACCAGTGGCATATGTCCATTCTGTGAGAAAGAGAAGCCCAGTGTCGCAGCTCAAGCAGTCATGGAAAGAGTAACTTCTCCATTTTTTTTTTTTTTAAAAATTTTCCTCTACTCAGCCTCTTTATAGAAGAGAATAATGCCTGTGTACATTGGGGAAGCAATTTGCTTCATTCAGATTGGCAATTCAAATACAAAGGTTACCCAGAAGCATCCTCACGGACACATCCAGACTGCTTAACTAAAACCTAAACATCCTATGACCCAATCATATTAACACATTGAGTATCACATGGCCCTTCTTCCTGAGTCCCAGGTTATTCCTCCAGCTTAGAGAAATCCTGTGAACTGGAGACTCACCCTGGTAATTTTAATGTCCAACCAACCTCTGCTAACTTTCAATCTTAAAGCCTCTCAAAGGACTTGTTTTAAAGGATTCAGGCACAGAGTGCTACTCTTGAGCAGGGGTGGACCCTTTAGGACATTAGAGTCTAGTGGAGGTCCTAGCTCATCGTGAGTGTGCCTTGAAGGGAGAGTGTGGGACCCTAGACTTTTCTTCTTTTGCTTCTTAGCTGCAAGGTAGAAGATTTGGCCCTGACATTGCTCCTGTGATGGTCTCATGCCTCACCACATACACAAGGATTGAGCTATCCCATCATGGACTCGAACCTCCAAAACTGCGAATTAAAAAAATATATATCCAAAACCTTTCTTCTTTGTAAGCTTATTGCCTCAGGCATGTGTTGTAACAGACAGCTAACACAGCTCCTCAGATTCACACATTTGACAACTGTGTTCCAATTATTCTCCCCGGAGCTACCTTCTCTCTAGAGTCCCCATATCAGTGAACAATCATGTCATCCATCCTCACATTTCCACACCTGATCACTTGACAAGTCCTGTAGGTTCTACCTTCAAAACAGAAAAGGAACGTGGCATTTTCTTACCAATTTACAGCTACTGCTTTCACACAAGCAACCATTGTCTTTTCACAGGTTTATCTAAATTTCCTCCGAGCATGTTCTCATGTTTTGCCCGTGTTCTCCAACATCTACTCTTGACATAGCTGCTTTGAACCCTCCAACTAAGCTGGGCGACATATTCCTATAATCTCACTGCTAACCAGGCTGAGGTGAAAGGATTTGCATCTCTGAGGTTAGTCTGCATAGCAAGTTTCAGGCCAACCAGGGCAATGCAATGAGACCCTGGCTAAAACAACGCAACGCAACGCAACACAACACAACACAAACAAAAAACCCACTTACCACAAACATCTCCACCTCTTCAACTCAAGTAAAATGGTTCATGGGATCTTCCATGATCCAGCCCTACCTGGCATTCTGATCTCATTTCCTGTTACTTTCCTGCTCATTCAGTTGCTGGAGCCAGTCAGTCTCCTCATTGGTTATGGAACAAACCAACCATCTTGCCTCCTTTTTAAATGCTATTCCCTCAGGAGTAGAAGTGGGAGTTTTGATCAGGTCAGCGTACTAAGAGAGGACATGTAACGGAAGGAATGAAAGATAGAAAGAAATCAACCTTAGCAAGCAGAGAAAAAGTACAGCGAAAAAACCTGAAGATCAGAAAACAAGAATGGAAAAAGGAAGTAGGAGAGAGCTATCAAACAAAGAGTTAAACAAAAACCAACCAAAGGAAAAAGTACAAATGAGAGGCATTTATTTGTGAGTTATGTATTTCTGGATTGTACATCCACAGATTCAACCAAACACAAACCACAAAATATACAAGCAAACACTGAATATGGTCTGAACATGTACAGACTTCTTTTTCTTTCATGACTCCCTAAACAATACAGTACAATAACTATTTACATAGTATCTTCATTGTATTCAGTAACTGCAAGTACCCAGAGGTGATGTAAAGTGTATGGTGTGCATAAACAAAGTTCAAATATTCTGCCAATTTATATTAGAGACTTCAGCATCCATGAATTTTGGTATTCAAAGGAGTCCTAGAACCAATTCCCTATAGATACTGAGGACAACTATACTTTGAAACAGAATGGTTAGCAGTGTCAAATGTAGCAAGAAGATAATAACACTTAAAAGTATCCATAGATACCTCTCAGTTGCTTAAAAATGTAGATAATCTTACACCATATATCCTAACTCCAGATGAGCAAAGTGTTGCATCCAAATATTCAGAAAAGACATGTATTTTAATGTAGGAAAGAACTTTCTAAGTTTAAATTATATAGTTTACAAATTTCCTGCTAGTTCTGACTCCATTAAAATGAAAATTACTCTTTATCAAAAGGATGCTCAAGAAAAATAAAAGTAACAAAGTAAATTGGGAAGTATATATAGTAAGTTGGACAATGGGAGAATTTTTTTTTTTTTGAGACAAGGTTTCTCTGTGTAGCTTTGCGCCTTTCCTGGAGCTCACTTGGTAGCCCAGGCTGGCCTCGAACTCACAGAGATCCGCCTACCTCTGCCTCCCAAGTGCTGGGATTAAAGGCGTGCGCCACCAACGCCCGGCGGGAGAAATTTTTATATTAAAACTTTACAATAAAAAAGATCAAGATTCTGGTATATGAAAATAGAACTATAAGCAGATGCCAATGGATCTTGCTGATTAACAAATGAAAGGGATGATAAGGTCATAAAATTTTTCTCCCATTAATTAACAGAATTTTAAAAATATAATTATGGTAACTGAATTGGGAGATAAGATTACATATATGTTGTCAATATACCAAAGGAACTATAATCCATTTTAGAAAGTAATTAAAATATATGTTTGCAATAGCCAAAAGGTGGAACCCATTCAAACATCTATCAGTAGGTAAACAAATAGACAAAATATGGTATTTTACAGACAGCAGCTTGTTATTGAGCCTTTAAAAGGAATGGAATACTGATGCATGCTATAACCTGGATGAACTTGACATTATAATAAAGGCAATAACTCTGACACAAAAGGACAAATACTGTATTATTCCACCCAAATAAGGTATCTGTAACAGTCAAATCTGTACAGGAAGAAGGTAGAGTGCTGGCTTTCAAAGTCCAGGAGAAGGAGTAATGGGGTCTTCTTGTTAAGTGGGCAGGACTTCAGCGTCAGATAATGGATATTTTCTATAGTTGCACAACACTGTGACTATACCAATACCAGTATATTTAATTATAGACTTTGACATAGTTAAAATGGCAGTGTTACATGATGTGGATTTTATTACGCCACAAATAAAACCTTGACAACTAATAAAATCTTGAAAATGACCCGGAAATTCTACTTTTAGAAATGACTCTTGTGAAAATGAACCAGAATTTAAGCAAAGATTTTTTTTATCAAAAATAGTATACGCAATTGCAAAACAACTCTTGCAAACAGAACAAATGGACAAATAATTGTGGAATACTCCCACTAAACTGGCAGCCACAGGACAGCAGGGACCTTGTCTCTTCTTGCTCTGCATTTTGTCTCCACCTCCTTCCTCTGGTTGAAATCCAGAAAACACTCGATGGTCTGGTCGTTGTTGAACTAATTAACATGGTGAAGAAATGGGTACTAGGGTGTTTTAAAGGACTTTAATGACACAGGAAAATAGTTTGATAACAGGAACTGAAAAACGCAGGCTAAAACTTGCGTGCCATTTCACTTCAACTACGTTAGAACAAGGGTTCTCATTAAGCAAATGAATGAATTCCCTTATTGTTCAAGCCAATCTTGAGCTGTGGCTTATTACATCTAAAAGCTTCCTAGCTAATCCTCCCACCCACACAACAACTTCACTCATAAAGAGCTCTTCCAGCTTTCCCAGAGCTTATGAAAGAGAAAAAGCAGAAAGTTTAAAACAAACACACAAACAAATGGAGTGGGGAATCATTCATAAAAATTACCTGACAGCAAAGGGAAAAAGTGAGAAAATTATTTAATCAATGCACAAAACAACTTATAGCACCATAGAGCACAGCTGCATGGAACCATTTAGCGTAGGATCTGACAGCTTTACAGTGAGTAACTTTTTAAGCTATTCTTATAATGATAGATATTTGCAATAATGGTTCTGTGTCACCAATAGAAAGTTTGACTTGTGCGATGTATTTTGTTTGAGAAGATGGTGCCTTATGTAACATAGTTCACAAGGATTTTCAACAAAATGTTAAAATATTTAGCAATTAAACAAGGTAACCTTAAGTTTTGGTGACTTCACTCAGCTGGAGCTCCTCTTTTTCCAATGTTGCTAAAAGAAATGGAAAAAAAAAAGACTATTTTGTTTGGCAATCTAAAAGTCTTGAATTTGGGTTGTTCTACACTTTGAAATGCATGGTGGATGGCCTGGGATGCATGGTGGGTAGCCTGGGATGCATGATGGATGGCCTGAGATGATGCATGATGGATGGCCTGGCATATGTGATGGATGGCCTGGGATGCATGGTGGATGCCCTGGAATGCACAGCAGATGCCCTGGGATGCATAGTGAATGGCCTGGGATGTATGATAGATGCCCTGGGATGTATAGTGGATGCCCTGGGATGTGTGGTGGATGCACTAGGTTGCATAGCAAATGGCCTGGGATGGAGCAGAGGGCTTTCTTGAGATGCAGATCCCTCTTCTCTCCCTTCAAAATTTTGATGGATCTGAGATGGAGCTTAGGAACTGCTGTTGTCAACAGATGCCAAAGTGTCTGAAGTGGGATGGTCTAGATGTGCTGAAACAGTAGAACTGAACCAATGAGACTTCATTTAGGAATTGCTAGAGAGTTCTGTGTTTTCTTTTCTTTTTTTCTTTTTCTTTTGGATTTTTCAAGAAAGGGTTTCTTTGCGTAACAGTTCTGGGGGACCTGGAACTCGCTTTGTTGACCAGGCTGGCCTTAAACTCACAGAGATCCACCTGCTTCTGCTTCCCAAGTGCTGGGATTAAAGGCGTGCACCACCATTGCCCAGCTGAGTTTTGTGTTTTCTAATCCTCAAGTTCAAGACATAGCAATGCTGGCCATTCTACCCATGAGGAAAATATTAACCTATCCAAAAACATCCACCAGATTCTTATTTATTTATTTATTTATTTATTTATTTATTTATTTATTTATTCTATTATCAGCTTGATACAGCACAATAGTGAAATGTTTCACTGAGGCTTGCTCAGTGATTGAGTAAACCCAAAACTTATTATAAACCACAGTCATCCTACGGTCCCCCCTGCTAGGTAGCCTCCCTGGATCTGTGGGTTGCAGTCTGATTATTCTTTGCTTTATATCTAGTTTCCACTTATGAGTGAGTACACACCATGTTTGTCCTTCTGGGTTTGGGTTACCTCACTCAGGATGATGTTTTCTAGTTCCATCCATTTGCCTGCAAATTTCATGCTGACATTGTTTTTTTCTGCTGAGTAGTACTCCATTGTGTATATGTACCACATTTTCTTAATCCATTCTTCAGTTGACGGGCATCTAAGTTGTTTCCAGATTCTGGCTATTACAAATAGTGCTGCTATGAGCATAGTTGAACATGTATCTTTGTGGTATGATTGAGCATTCCTTGGGTATATGCCCAAGAGTGGTATCATTAGGTCTTGAGGTAGAATGATTCCCAATTTTCTGAGAAACCGCCATACTGATTTCCACAGTGGTTATACAAGTTTGCACTCCCACCAACAGTGGAGGAGTGTTCCTTTGCTCCACATCCTCTCCAACATAGACTGTCATTAGTGGTTTTGATCATAGCCATTCTGACAGGTGTAAGGTGGTATCTCAGAGTTGTTTTGATTTGCATTTCTCTGATGACTAAGGATGTTGAGCATTTCTTTAAATGTCTTTCAGCCATTTGAGAGTCTTCTTTTGAGAATTCTCTGTTTAGCTCTTTAGCCCATTTTTTTAATTGGATTGTTCAGTATTTTGATGCCTAGTTTCTTGAGTTCTTTATATACTTTGAAGATCAGTCCTCTGTCAGATGTGGGGTTGGTGAAGGTCTTTTCTCATTCTGTAGGCTGTCTTTTTTGTCTTATTGACCATGTCTTTTACCCTACAAAAGCTTCTCAGTTTCAGGAGGTCCCATTTATTAATTGTTGTTCTCGGTGTCTGTGCTGCTGGTGTTATATTTAGGAAGTGATATCCTGTGCCAATGCATTCAAGATTACTTCCTGCTTTCTCTCCTATCAAGTTCAGTGTAACTGGATTTATGTTGAGGTCTTTGATCCACTTGGACTTGAGTTTTGTGCAAGGTGACAGATATGGTTCTATTTGTAATCTTTTACATATTGACATCCAGTTATGCCAGCACCATTTGTTGAAGATACTTTCTTTTTTCCATTGTATAGTTTTGGCTTCTTTGTCAAAAATCAGGTGTTCATATGTGTGTGGATTCATGTCAGGGTCTTCAATTCGATTCCATTGGTCTGTATGTAGGTTTTTATACCAGTACCAAGCTGTTTTTATTACTATAGCTCTATAGTAGAGCTTGAGGTCAGGGATGATGATGCCTCCAGAGGTTGCTTTATTATACAGGACTCTTTTAGCTATCCTGGGTCTTTTGTTTTTCCATATGAAGTTGAATATTGTTCTTTCCAAGTCTGTGAAGAATTGTGTTGGTATTTTGATAGGGATTGCATTGAATCTGTAGATTACTTTTGGTAAGATTGCCATTTTTACTATGTTAATCCTACCTATCCATGAACATGGGAGATCCTTCCATTTTCTGATATTGTCTTCAATTTCTTTCTTTAGAGACTTAAAGTTCTTATCAAACAGGTCCTTCACTTGTTTAGTTAGTGTTATCCCAAGGTATTTTATATTATTTGTGGCTACTGTAAAGAGTGATGTTTCTCTGACTTCTTTCTCATCCCTTTTATCATTTGTGTATAGGAGGGCTACTGATTTTTTTTTTTGAGTTGATCTTGTATCCTGCCACTTTACTGAAGGAGTTTATCAGCTGTAGGAGTTCCCTGGTAGAATTTTTGGGGTCACTTCTGTATACTATCATATCATCTGCAAATAGTGAAAGTTTGACTTCTTCCTTTCCAATTTGTATCCCCTTGATTTCCTTTTGTTGTCTTATTGCTCTAGCTAGAACTTGAAGTGCTATATTGAATAAGTATGGAGAGAGTGGACAGCCTTGTCTTGTTCCTGATTTTAGAGGAATCACTTTGAGTTTCTCTCCATTTAATTTGATGGTAGCTGTTGGCTTGCTGTAAATTGCCTTTATTATATTTAGGAATGTTCCTTGTATTCCTGATCTCTCCTAGACCTTTATCATGAAGAAGTATTTGATTTTATCAAAGGCCTTTTCAGCATCTAGTGAGATGACCATGCGTTTTTTTTTTCTTTCAGTTTGTTTATATGGGGTATCACATTGACAGATTTTCATATGGTGAACCATCCTTGCATCCCTGGGATGAAACCTACTTGGTCATGGTGGATAATTTTTTGATGTGTTCTTGGATTCGGTTTGCCAGTATTTTGTTGAGTATTTTTGCATCAATGTTCATGAGGGAGATTGTTCTGTAATTCTCTTTCTTTGTTGCATCTTTGTGTGGTTTGAGTATGAGGGTAACTGTAGCCTCATAAAAAGAATTTGGTAATGTTCCTTCTGTTTCTATTGTGTGGAACAATTTGAAGAGTATTGGAATCCACCAGATTCTTAAGGTAGGTGAAGATCATGTCAGTTCTGACTCTGCTAGGATTTTGTGAGCCTGTGTTCAACTTTAAACCCTGTTCTGATATTAATAAAGTCCAAACCAAAATTAGAGTTAACAGTTCTACCTCAGATTTATATTTAATGTTGATTAAAAATAATAAAGTATCTGTCATTAGTGGCAGTTTGTGTCAGCATGCCATGCCATGAGTGCTGGGTGCTTTGACAAGCTCTCTTTCTTTTGGCTCTTTGAGAGGTGGAGTCCCTGCATCTGACACCTACGTGGAGGGTGGTTTATTTGTAAGACACTTGGAAGATCATTAGGCAAATAGAGAGTGCACGTTGGTTACTCGTCCTGACCAAATGTCCGACAAGAAGCAACTTAGGGAGAAGGAGCTTATTTACTCAAGGCTGGAGGTCATAGTCTGTCATGGTGGGGAAGGCATGGCAAGCAGGAGCTGCTTGTGGCTGGCAGAAGAGCGTGGGCTACTGGACCCCATGTCAGCAGAATGAGACACAGAAAGGAATGCTGGTGCCCATGTCATCTCCACCCGCTTTGGGTTCAGTCTACGACCCTAGCCTATGTGATAGCCGGTCAGGTTCAGTATGTCTCCCCTCTGTTGTAATTCCTCTGTGGAAAAGCCTACACAAACATACCCAAAGATAGGGCTCATCAACACTCTAGGTGTTCCTTAATCTAATTGAACTGACTGACTGAGGGATCTTCACTGTAGTTGTGGCGTGAGAAAGCTTAGGAAATAGGTCTGAGCAGACCTTTAACAAACAACCATGAAACTTTAGCAAATACCATGTTAACATAGCCCACTAAAAATTTTAACTGTAAGGATGATTTCAACACTCATCGATTTCCACTATACCATGCTTTTGTAACTAAAAGCGCCACCCCCCCACCACCTGCTCCTGTTTTCTCGTTAAACTTCCTAACATCTGTGCTGAAAATGAACCTCTAGCCCCCTAGGAACTCCTAGAAATAAACTATTATATACTATATGTGGTGCCTCAAATATCTATTCATTGTTCAAAACCCAATTCATCCATGACCTCTTCCCAGAAGCCTTTTCATGACTGCCCAGGCAGAATCAGTCATCCTTCATTCTGTGATCTTAAAGCTTGCTATGACGACATTTATCATGCTCATTTGTATGTCTGCTTCTCCAAGCAGACTCTGAACCAGTCAAAGGCAAGACCTGTACCTGGGTGGCAAGAAACTCATTGTGAACTTGAGAATATGAGAGAGCAGAAGTGTTAGAATACAGTGGCAATGTGGATATGGAACATAATTCCCTTCACTCACTCACTCATTCATTCATTCATTCATTCATTCAACAACTTAGCAGCTAACCTATTATAAGAGAATATTTAGATGATATTTAATTAGAGAAAGAGGAAATACAAGGCAAGAAACCATCATGGAGATGAGATCAGATGAGCAGACTATATTAAGGTTACCTACAACCCTCTCTCTGGGTAGCCTTGCAAAGCACACCCTCTGATACGAGTCTGGTGGGGAAGAGCTGGGACCAGTCTATAGCTATAAGAGAACCTTCAGCCAATGGAGACCTGGGAAGAGTCAACTACACATTGGGTAGGGCCTGGTGAACAATGAAACTAAGGCCCGTTGAAGGCAGGGGAGAGTGCCATGAAAGTCACATAAGGACTAGAATGCTAGGCATTAAGCATCTCCATCCATCCATGGTCTGACTCTCAACGTATTATGGTGTGTGTTTTTTTAATCTGCTATTTAATGTTCTAAGTAGTGAAAGTGTATTATTGGCATTAATTTTATCGTCATTTTTGTATTGTGTGCTAGCAATGCCAAATATAAATACCAGAACATTTTATTCATGTGTAGAACCACCAGAACCATGCAGCTCATTCCTCATGGCCTAACCCAGGAGGTACCTGAATCTGATCAAAACTCATGAACAGAGGATAGACTGGGAGGAATCGGGAAAGGGTCATCAGGCACAGGTTGACCTGAAGACTCTCAGGGCAAATTCAGACTCTCTTGAGGGCTCAAGGACCAATCTGGGGACTCAGAAGGTCTATATGAACTCAGGCCTGGTAGCTGATGCACTGTCCCTCCCACAAACCGTGTACCACCTCTCCACAAGGGGCAAAAAAAGGCCCCTTCCATGAGTCAGTCTAACTGATGGCAGATGGTCAGGTGTCCCTCTAAGGTGCTGGAACATCTGCATCAGAATATGCCTGCTCTTTAGACTGGGATTGTTGAGATGTGGGCCTCACCAAATGCCACCAATAAATTATGTTACTCCACCTCAAGTGGGAGTGACCACTGCTGCCACACCTTTCCCCAAAATACCATTGAGTACAGCCACAACGACCCCAATCCTCTTGTCCCTGAACTTAGTTCCCTGCCAGGGTGGGGGAAAACAGCAGTCTTGGGGTGATGGGTAGAAGAAGGGAACAGGCAGGAGCCAAGATAGAAAGGGAGGAGGAACAGGTGGCCAGAAGCCTTCCTAGGGAGGAGATGGATTGCACTTTCAGCTGAAATGCCAAGCTCCAGCACATGTGCTGCTGTCCCATGGAACCTCTCTCACAGATCGAGACAGTATTATAAGAATTTCATGACAGCAGCTGCAGAGCATTAAGCTGGGCACAGAGCCTTCTGCGTGTGGGGCCCTGGACAACTGCATTGGTTGGTTGAAAGCCCAGAAAGCTTGCCCTGGTCTATGACATGGCCCAAGAGGATTAGAAAATAGAAGAGGACCAAGAAGAAATGCTGGGGAGCCACAGCATGGGAGTGAAGGGTGCTATAAAAGACCGAAATGAGTAGGCAAATGGGAGAGAGAACCAGCCCAGAAACCACAAGAATCCAGGAACCATCAACAGCAGAGGCCTCTGGCCAGAGGTCTAGAGATACGTGGATTGTCCCATGAGCATTTTTAAAAAGTTGAGCCCATGTTTAGAAACTAGAAACATTCCCATAAGAAGCAGGCTTTTTACAACAACAACAAAAATAAATCAGAAGATGTAACAGCGTCCACAGTTCCTCCATGACCGACATGGACCGTAGAGGAGCAGCAGCTGCTTCTGTGGAAGGGACCGACACATGCCCACTCCGGCATCAGACTCCTTATGACTCACCAGTGTCTGCCCAGACAGGTTTGCTGGATGCAGTTCTGTCGTGAGGGTTACAGCCATCTAGTGGGACTACGTGCATTTGGGACTTGTGCCTGTACCCCTGTCCAGTGCGACAGAAAGTTCACCTAGGAGGGGACCTAAAAATAGGTCAGTGGATTAGGGATGTTGGAAAACAGCAGCCATCTTCATGAGAATGCCTCAATGGGACGTGGGGATGGAAGCCAGATGGTGGTGGGCTGAGAAGTGAATGGGAGGTGATGAAGTTGAGGCAGAAAGGGTACAGACTAATTTTTCAAGGGTTTTTTTTTTCTGTCATAAAAGAGTGTGATGGAAAAGTAGATTGAACCCACCCAGCTATCCCTGTTCCTCCCTCATGCTCCTTCCCACACACCCTCTCTGACTAAATAAAGAAGGAAAGCGACATGAAATGAAGCAAGATCTCTGTTTGAAATTTTACACTTCAGAGAAGTATCAATTCCAGACCAGAAGTGGAAATTAACTGAGATTTTTAGCTGTTCCCCGGGAAGTGTCACATTCAAAGCTATCCATCTCTCGGAGATCCAAGTCCCTTACGTAAAGTTCTGCAGTATTGCCACACAATGCGCGCTCATCTTCTCAAGTTCTTTACATTATCTTTAACTTACTCTCACTGTCTAGTGCAATGCAAATGCTATGCAAATTAGTTGTTATGCCCTATTGTTTCTGGAATAATGTGAACCAAAGTCTGTACATGTTTTGGTTTTTTTTTTTTTCCCAAGCATTTTTGATCCTCACTTGAATCCATGGCTGTAATGATAATAAATAAGGAGATAGAAAGCTGACGGTATTTGTTGCTGCTGTTGTTAGTAATTAGAAAAATAAAGTTAGGTTGAGACTAATTCAGAGGTTTTTATTTTATCCTTTGGCAATGGAATTTTTGTATGGGAAGTTTTAGGACAAACCTGTTTGTACTGCAGAAAACAAAACAGAGTTACATGATCTGGGAGGTACTCTAAAATCTCAGAAAACAATGTGACAGCTCAATTTTATTTTCTGAAATAAAACTACTCAGATCCTAAGACGCTGTGTCAAACAGGCAACATCCCCCCCTGCCCCCCCTTCGATTGTTGGATAAACTAATCTTTAAATAAACGATGACATCTGTTTCCACCTACTGCACCAATGTTTGGATGTTTTACAGGCTTGTTTGTTCATAAGAATGAAATTGGAAGGGCTGATATTTTATTATGAACATATTTAGATTTGGATTTAGCAGGCTCTGCATTTTATGAAGAGTTTGTCTTGATTAAGTAGATGCTGAACCTGAAGTGGGCCTTGGCAGAAGTATGAGAGCTTCATGACTCTTTCTGGAAGCTACAGGGGATGGTCTGGTTTGTGAAAGGCTCCTGAGAGGTGATTTAGGTTGGATTTGGGGATCTTTGTAAAGTCATCAGACTTAACTCTGCTTCAGTAAGTTTGCCAAAGAAGAGGAAACCGTCTCCCTCTTCCGTGGCCAGCAGAGGACTGTGGTCTTCAAAGTTCACTGTGGTCTTGGAGATACTCAGTGCTCAGTACTTATCAGTGATTTCTGTCAGTGTGATTCTGTAGCTTCACGTGGGTGTATAATACACAATGCAAAGCTACACCTATGAGGAAGAAAAGGGTGCTCTGACATTTTGTTCTGTTAGGAAGTCAGGCGGCCTTCACTTAGTAAATACTAGAATTCCTTCACAACTTTGAGTTAGTGTCTAGCACTGAGGACACCAGTCTTTGATGTTTAGCCATAACTTGAGCACATCCGATAAACTGAAATTAGTCACGTGGACTCTGTGTCTACTGAAGTTCAAGCTCACAAGTCAGTAAGCTAGCTTCATATAAATAAGACCAGCCATTGGCCTGCACTAGACATAAATCAGGTGGTGTCATGGAATGTGTAAGCGAATCTTCTGAGGGATGCATGGGGGGGGGGCAAGGGAAAGAATCCAACGGGGAGAAGAGAGAGGCCATCCTCAGCGCCCTCCTTCCTGCTTGGCTGCTTTTCAGCCCTGAGAAATGTGGACTCTGTCTCCACTACATCACTGAAATAACTACCTGCAACCCTCCTAGTCTTTCCCCCGAATCTTCTTAACATCTTTGTAGGACATGGCTGTGTTGGCAATTCTTGTTTTTTCTTGATCTCTCTTCCCTTCCTTATACAGCACAATGCTGTCTAGGTCCTTATGGAAACTTTCTGCTAACCAATCTTTCTAACCAACCTTTTTCTTGCCTCCAACACATCTTTTCTCCCCTTTCCCCCCTCCCACCACCCAGGCCATGCATCCTCGTAGGCCTGACTTTTCTATTCTTCCCCTTGGTGATCTCATCTACTCTTGCGCCTTGGATCTTCTCTGCATATGGCTATCAGATTGTGGTATGTAGAGTTAACCTCTTTGCCAGCTAGTGGAAAGAGCTGAAAAATTGGATTCCAATCCCATGAGATCACACAAGTGGAGACTCAAAGTGCTGACTACAAATGCCTTTTCTGTCTTCCACAGCTTCCCAGGCATTTCCACTCTGCCTTGCTGACGTCACGGAATGACCCCACCTTCCAGTTAAATGGGGGAGATTGTGGTGTCCTCTTGGGTTTTCCTCCTAGTCATCATACCCAACAAAGTGCCATAGCCTCTGAGTACCACTTTTCTGACAGTTTTTTACATCTTTTTTTCCCCTTTCCTGGCATGTAGCCACAATCAGAAATAACGGCTCATGCCCACTTCCAATCTTAGCGCTTAATTCAAGACCTCGGTGAATCTCCAGTGTTAGCCAAAACCAGCACAAACTTTTCTACGTGGGGTTTCACTCTTTCTGCAACACAGTCCTTTTTTGCTTCTGTAGCTTTTTGTTATACTTCTCTTCAGCCATCGTGTTCTGGCCAAATTGAAAGATTTTCCACTCCCCAAGCCCCTTTCCAAACTATTGTACCTGTGGACATTTGCTTCTGGTGGTCTAGTCTGCAGAGTGCCTTTCTCTCTCTGCCTTTGCCCTCCAATGGGTGTACCAGTCCGGATCCAGGCGGGAGCATAGAAACGGCCGTAAGAGTTTCAAACTAAAGAAATTTGATACAGGTAGGCAATTGGGTTCTCCGATGGTTATAAGAAGGAAAACAGGGAGAGAGGGCTGAGGAAGAAAAGAGGCTGTGCCTAAGCAGTCATAGATTGGAGGCTCTAAATTTACACCTGCTGCTTGTCAGTTCTGTATGTAACAGAGAATGGGCCTGCACCCTCTGGTCCTCTGCCTGGGCTGCCTCAGTCTAGAGGCCGCACCCCTGAGCCGCTCCAGCAGCTGCCAACAACTCTGCCTCAAAGCCAGAACTCTCTCCGAGCTCTCAGATTCCCCTCTGGACACAGCTGACATGGGAGTATAGCAAGCACAGTTGTCAGACACCCAGCCCTACCTCTGCCAGGCAGGAGGATAGGTGGGGGTGCAAACAATCAACGACTCAGTGGAGGAGGGCCAAACCAAATAACACACGCTTCCTAAAGTGTCTCCCAGTGCCTAGCCTCTTCCTGCTCTCTCCAACACTGCCAGCTAAAGAAACCCCCCGACCCCTGGCTCCCTCTCTCTCTTGAATTCTGAACCCAGGCATCTTGGACAGGATTTTATATTTTTTTGGGAAACTACTCCCCTCCAGGTATTGTCATGTGTGCTGAAAACATAACTGTGGGGTGAGCTTGGCTTCCATTCCTCTGAAGTTATGTGGGTTTGAAGGTGTGGTTGGAGAAGGCACAATTTAATGTGTGATCACAAGTTAGTTTGCTAAGCACTAAAATAGAGGAGGGGAAAGTATCAGGCTATACACTGGGAAGGTCGGGAAGCGCTTCCAGAGGAGGCCAAAGTCTAAAGCCGAATAGATGGAAGCCAGGGAGAAATACTTTTGGTAGAAAGAAAGTCATATACAAAGATTGACTCATGACAGAACAGAGAAAATAGTCCTTCTCTATTCAGGAGACAGAATGTGTATGGTACAGGGAAAAGAGAAACGAGTGAATGGGAATAAGAGGGTTTGAGGAAACGGTAGGTACCATAGAGTACAAGGTCTGGCCTGCAAGCCAATAAAGGCATTTGGGACAACAGGAAGCTACCGAAGATTGTTAGGAGGTGCGTGACATGATCTCATCTTCAAGTTTAGGAAATGTGTGTTGGCTTTAAGGACAAGAACACACTGAAGGGAGAGAGGGGGTCCAATTAGGAAGCTGTCAGAGAAAACAAGAACAATGGCTGAGAAGAGGTTAGCATTGGAAATAAATGAATGTTCTTTGAGAGGTATTTAGAAAATAGAGTGGAGATGAGTATGTAGAAGGTAGGGAGTCATCCATGAGCCTTGCCTTGAAAATTTTCTTGGTCAGAAGTAGCACACATAAGATGGAAAAAATATAAGAGAGTGATATTTGAAGTGTGTATTGCTACTTTGACAAATTATCACAAACTTTGGAATTCTTAATCATACAAACTTACTAGCATTATAGGTCTTGATGTCAGAAGTCTGTGTTGTCTCGCTGGATTGAACTACAATAGCATGCAGGCTGTACTTCCTCTGGAGCCTCTAACACAGAGGCCATTTCTTCTCCAGCTTCTCAAGGCCACCAGAACCCCTTTGCTCCTGGTCCCCTCCTCCACCTTCAAAGCCACCTTTAAATCCCTTTCTGTGATTCTGCCTACCTCTTGTAAGGGCTCCATGATTGTACTGGGTCCACCCAAATAATCCAGGACCACCTTTTCATTTCAAGATCCTTGACTCACATCTGCAAACTCCCTTTTGCCACTCACCAAAAAAAAAAAAAAAGAGTCACATGTTACCCAAATTTTAAAAGGTCTTATTAATAAAAAAAACTTGGGGGTGAAAGCTGAAAGATCAGAGAGCAAGCCAATCACGTTCTTACCTCTACGAAATCTTCAGCCTCAAGAGAGAGATTTCTTGTTTCCTCATGTCTTATATATTTTCTGTGTCCTACCATATTACTTCCTGGGATTAAAGGTGTGTGTGCTTCCCAGTATTGGGATTAAAGGTGTGTGCCACCACTCCCCGGCTCTGTTTCCAGTGTGGCCTTGAACTCACAGAGACCCAGACAGATCTCTGCCTTCAGAGTAATAGGATTAAGGGTGTGTGCAACCACTGTCTGGCCTCTATGTCTAATCTAGTGGCTGGCTCTGTCCTCTGAACTCCATGTAAGTTTGATTGGTGTGCACAATATATCACTACAGTCACATGTCTCTGGAGCCTCTTGTTCTGCCCACCACAAGGAATGAAGGTACAAATAGGAGTTCAATTTTGCATGTGTGGAGTTGGTAACTATGATGATGGCAAACTAAATAAGGCAAGGTATGGGGGCTTACTGTCTAAAGGGGTCTGGGAAAGTGCCTTCCTGGCCACCAATAGGCAACAGAATGATTGACAACATTTCATATAGAAATAACACACCTACACAGCTCCCATCATCTATGGGACTTTTAAATGGCTCTCTGCCAACTAACTGCACCACCTGCTTTAAGATGCCGTAGAGACATTGGATCTCTAAAAGCTCCTCTTGGAGGTTAGATTCTTACTTCTTATGCTACTTTGTGTGATTATGGTTATTGAACATTCTGGAAAAGAGAAAACTAGAAGACGAGCAGCTGCCGGGGACTGGGAGTGGCCAGAGCAGCCAACTGAAAAGGGGCATGAGGGAAATGCGATTTTCTAACCCTGTCAAAACTTGTATGACTATATACTGAAAAGGATGATTTCTATCTGCTGTAATAGCTTAATGAACCTGACTCTTAGGAAATAAAAAAAGGAGGAGGGAAAAAAAAAACCACCAAATTCCTTTCCTTCCTGCCGACTCATGCCATGACTGCATCCCAACTCCTTTGGCCTTGGCCCCATGACAATCAGATCACTCAGGTTCATGCGAATATATCTGGTTCCCAGAAAGATGAAGTCTTCCCCTGCCCTGCTTATAGTTGATTGCTTTTCCTGAGGTGACTCTCAGCACTCACTGATTTCGAGGGGTTTGTGTCAGTCCAGAAGATCGTTACAGTTCTGATTAACTTTTCTTAGCTTTTGGCTTGTCTGGTGCCAGGCCTTTTTCTTTTCCCCATTAAAGAAAGAAAGAAGGAAAGAAAGAAAGAAGGAAAGAAAGAAAGAAAGAAAGAAAGAAAGAAGGAAGGAAGGAAGGAAGGAAGGAAGGAAGGAAGGAAGGAAGGAAGGAAAGAAGGAAGGAAGGAAGGAAGTAAGGAAGGAAGGAAGGAAGGAAGGAAAGAAAGAAAGAAAGAAAGAAAGAAAGAAAGAAAGAAAGAAAGAAAGAAAGAAAAGAGTAGACCCTCCGCTCTTGCTTATGTGTCAATACGAATGATCTCACCAGATAGCATGTAAAGGTAAATATTAAACAGGAAGGCAAGATATCTACTTATTTCAAATGTTGGGGGGGTGAAGAGCAGAGTCCCCACTGGTCGGCCTTGAGGAGGGAAGAAATGATAGACTTCAAAGGAGTCATCTCTTTTTTTTCTCTCTCTCTAGTTGGACAAGCACCAGCCTGAGCCTGGCAGGCACCACCTGCTTGCCTATGCAGGGCCGGAGCCTGTGATTCTGAAGATATCAGGTTTCTAGAAAAAGCAGAAGCCTACCTGTGGAGGATCAGGGAGGGGTTTCCCACATGGAGTGAGGCCTCAGGGTGAGAAGATTGTTTAACCGCAGTCACTTGCCAACAAGCTGATTTCCTTGAGTTGCACAGAAAGGTAAGTCATAGCTTAAAGAACCCAGTGTTATATTTGTCTTGTGCCTTCAGAGAATTGAGCCTGTGGAGTTCTCGATTTTTACTGTTAAGTGTTAATACCACCCTGGCCTTGTCCAGGATGTAGAAATCTTTGTTGAAATTTGTCTTCATCACACAACCACCACCAATAGGGACCGAAGTCTCTTGAAGTTGGTACGTGCTGTAGACGTGGCAGATATGTGAGCCTTATTGTTCTCATTCAATAACTTCTTTAAACAAGACAGAGTTCAGCAACTAACGTAAGGACAAAATTGTGCCTTAGACATGTGCTTTTGTAAATAAAGTTTTATTGAAATCCTCCAGGCCTATGTATTATCTAAAGCTGCTTTTTCACTACAAGGACAGACCCATGTAGTTTCAATACAGACAATGTGACCTGCAAAGCTGAGACTCTTCATCATCTAACCCTTATCCCCAGAGGGTATGATGCCTCCTGCTCTAAGAGATCACCATTTCCAGAACCCGTTTTAGAAGGTCCACCATGCCTACACTCAGACATCCTTTTTTTGAAGGTAAGAATGGAAACATAGCATCTAAGATGTGGTAGTCTCTTATCAGAATTTATTTTTGTTCTCAAATGGCTCTTAGGCAAATTTCCCATTGCCCTTTTGGTGACATGGCATTTTTATCTCTGTGTCTGTGTCTTAGTAGTAAATCACTAAAATAACTATAGAATAAACTATACTTGGCTGGGCAGCGGTGGCACACACCTTTAATCCCAGCACTCGAGAGGCAGAGGCAGGTGGATCTTTGTGAGTTTGAGGCCAGCCTGGTCTCTACAGAGTGAGTTTCAGGACAGCCAGGACTGCCTCACAGAGAAACACTATCGAGAGAGAGAGAGAGAGAGAGAGAGAGAGAGAGAGAGAGAGAGAGAGAGAAAGAGAGAGAGAGAGAGAGGAGAGAGAGAGAGAGAGAACAAGCTATACTTAAATTGTGATGGGTTATAGACCCTTTGGGCACCTGCATAGACAAAATGATCTCTTTTTCGGGACTGAAAATGGGCATATGCGCATGTTGAGATCACAGATCACAGAGGTATAGGCTAACCTGTTCGTGCAGGTAAATTACTCTTTTTCTGAAGGAAGAGTCTTCACAGGCTAAACCCTGGGTGCAGGTTGGGAATGTAGCTTAGTTGTAGAACACTTTTCTAGCATGCACAAAGCCCTGAGTTCCATCCCAGAACCACAAAAGCCATAAACAAAGACACACAAACAAGCCAGTTTGAGGAGGGAATCGTGGGAGTCAGAAGGTAAATCAGGGTATCTCGGCATCTGTGCAAAGATACTTCATAAGTGACCACTTTGCTTTGTAAGTCTGACATCTTAAATGGTTTTAAGGATGAAGGGTCTTGGAGTTCTGGTTCTGTGTGATCTTAGGCACAAAATGAAAACATCTGAGACCTGATAAACTGAAGAAGCTACAACGAGTGATTCAGGAATGCCCCGTTGTAGAAGACGATGGCAGAGGTCACAGTTGATTAACAATATTATTATTATTAACAGATACATGCAAACACTGAACAATCTGAGAGTTCTGGGAGGTCCGCACGTAACTCCATGGCCTGTGCTGGCATGCGGTGGAAGTTAGTTTGAGAGGAATGTCCGATCTGCAGAAGGAAGATGTCACACACACTTGAAGTAACTAACATCCTCATGCTGGACTCCGTTGTCCAGCCTGAATACAGGGGGAGGGTCTTGGTCTTAGGGCAGCTTCATATGCCATGCTTTGCTGATGCCCAGAGGAGGCCTGCCCCTTTCTGAGCGAATGCAGAGGTGGGATGGATTGGGGGGAGGGGAGGGAGGGGAGGCTGTGGTCGGGATGTACAATAAATAAATAAATTTAATTTAAAAACAGAGAAAAAAATGAAATAGAGTAGCTACCATACTGCAAAGGTCATCGAGTCAAGTTGAAGAACAGAAGTGAGTGAGGTATGGCAGTGTAGGACTGCAATCTTAGCACTGAGGAGGCTGAGGCAGGCAGATCTCGAGGTCACTCTGTGATAGGCAGCAAGTTCCAGGCCAGCCCGAGCACGTTCACAAGACCCTGTCTAAAATAAGTAAAATTGAATTACAATAAAGGCTGTGGGTGTAGCTTGGTGGTAGGGTGCTTGCCTAGCGTGTTCAAACCCTAGATTCAATCTCCAGACTGATAAGTAAATGAAGAAACAAAAGTAAAGACTGATACGATCTGGGGGTTAAAGTTTAGCCGAGGTGCCCAGGGCACTGTCCCTGAGTCCTGGTCAAACAAGGACATTTGCATGTGTCAATAGGCCTGTTTAGTCAGAGATGAAACAGGGGGGTCATTTGCAAGGATTTGTCAGGTTGAGTAAGCAGTTATGCAATTCTCCCCTCCAAATTCAAATATTCCAGAGAGTGCTGCTCTCGGAAGCTTGATTTCACGCAGAAATCTGTTTGCTGATCTTGGTTACTGCAGGCCAGTAAGCTAGAACAGAGTGGAAGGCCATCCCTTGAATCACATTTCTGGATGGTGTTTTACTATCTTGCATGTGTGGGCAGGGTGTTAAGGAAAATCCGGAGCCCTGTCTCTGTGGGGACATGCTGAACTGCCCCTTTATCGGATTGTGTGGCTTACTGAAGTCATCCTAGAGTTCCACCCGGCACACATGCACACACTGCCCCAGACGATAGAGAGTGAACAGGACTCTATCCACATATGTCACAAAATGCTGCCAGGACCAAACACAGCCACAAGATTCAGTCCTAATGAAATGAAAATAAAGGAAAAAATAACTTTCATGGCTGCTGATAACTTCTGCCTTGGATAGTTGATGATGGCTTGCTCAGCCTCAGACTTTCTCTGATTAATAATTGTGTCATTCGTCTGCGATCAGATTATCCTTTTTTTCTGTGTATGTGTGTCAGGAAAACCAGAAAATTTCACATCTGCTTGTGGCAGCTTCCTTTGCTCACTCTCCCCCTCTCCCCTCTCCCCTCCCCCCTCCCCTGTTGCTCTCCCTCCCCCCATGATCCTGAAGATGAGTTGCGGAAAGGCCGGACCAGGGCTTTAAAAACTTGAGCTGGGCCAGTATTGATTTCAGCTCAGACAGTTGCTAAGTGGCCTCAGGCAAATCACTGAACTCCTTTGACATTTTTTTTTTCCAGCTGTAGAAAATGAGCTTCAAGGTTGGCAAGGGAGCTAGCTCAGTCAGTAAGTCTTGCTTTGCAAGCACAAGGAGCTGAGTTTGATCCTCAGAACCCCTGATTTAAAATTAAATAAATAATAACAACAAAAACCCTGGGTGTGGCAGAGTTTGCTTGTAAGTCCTGGGGCAGAAGGATTCCTGGGGCCCTTTGGCCAGCCAGCCTCACCTGGACTAGATAGAGATCCAGGATAGTGAGAAACCTCTGTCTGAATAAAAAGGTGGACAGTGCCTGTGGGACAATACCAAAGGTTGTCCTCTGACTTCTACACATACGTGAAAACACACACATTCACACACAGACACACACACTAGTGGGAACACAGGAGAGAGGGGGAGATGGCGGGGGGAGAGAGAAAAAGAGAGAGAGTATGTGTATGTTTAGGACTGAATGATTATTAAGCTCTCTTCCTTCTCCAGAATGATTTTGCGGCTGCTTTGGAGTACTTTGGTGGCAGTCACAGACCCTTTGACACTCACAGTGAGGAATGACACGGTATCAGTGGGGAACCTGACAGAGAAACTAAACCACTTGGCCAGTGTCACCTAGTCAGTAAGAACAGAAGCAAGATTTGGAGGTGCTGCACTCCAAGGCACATGGCTTTCCAGCATTGTTCTTGGTCAGGCATACACTTGTGAAGCATTATCACAGCACAGTTTTAAAAACATCGTTTCATCAAGAATTCACCATCCATGTGAAAATAGGCTAGTCCAAAGATGATTTGAAAATGGCAAAGTGATTTAATAATCTTCCAGTGCAAAAGTGTTTCAGGCCAAGCTAGAGATCAAAGGATCAAAGGTCAGGTGGCCTCCATTTAAGGTATCTGAGGCTAGATTCCAGGAGGCGGCCAAAATTAATGTCCCCAACTGACGTACATTGTCTACCCAGGAGCAGTAATCAGAATGGGCGGCACTCATGTACACACAGCCCTTTGGTCCTCTGCCAGGCCTGTTTCACAAATGAGGAAACGGAGGTGCAGGGTAGCCGAGGCCTCCCTTGGGGACTACACACCTAAAGGGAGCCAGGACCAGGTCTAGTGCTGGGGAATTCCAACCTGCCTCTTGGACACTTTCCATGTCCCCCTTATCACCGCGCCTGTCCATCACAGTCTTGGAGAAGCCATCTTCAGGATCAGAATCTTCAGGCACAGGTTTGCTGGGCATCCTCTGATACCCTCAAAGTTCCATTCCGGAAAAAACATTTGCTTGACTTGCAGTGGGTTCCGGGCCAAGTTTTAGCCTCTGGGCTGATGGGTGTGTTGACTCAGGTGAGATCCTTGAGGAAGAAGCATAGTTATAGCTGAGTGTTTTCATTTAGGGAAAGTGAAAATAAGGACTTTCTATCCTTGTGAGTAACTCGCCATTTCAATCTGTGGTGGGGAATAAAAGTCAGGCTAGGAAATCAGTTGGCTTTGGAGCACCAGAAAGCATCATGGGAAGGCCAGTCTAGTGTGGTTAAAAATTAAAAATTAGTTACCTTTCCCCATGATATAAATGAATGAGCACATTAATAATTCATAAAAAGAGGTTGTGAAACTTCATCAAGAAAGAGAATATTATGTAACCTGTTTAGAGGAGAGCCTGTCACCTCCCTCATCTCAGTGGGGGGTTGGGTTACACGACTGGGAGGTTCCTTCCTGTGTTGTAATGATTATTATTTCCCAGGAAGGGTTTATCTTTTATTGCTAATTATAATTTACTCTCCTCCGTTCCCTCAGTCTACGTCACTGCCCACACCCAGAACCACTGTAAACATCCATCTTTCCAGCATGGGGCACTAACTTTCATGGGGAGAAAGCAGTAGCCTTCTCTGCCTACCAACAGGGTTGTAAAGTTGAAACATCGTTAGGTCAGCCTTCACTGGGTGTATTGTTAGGGCTGCTGACTATGTAGCTGAATCCCATCCAACAAGGGTCACGTCAGCATCAACTGTGACAATGACTCAAATCGAGAAATCTGAAAGGAACATTGCAAGAAGTATTTATGATCGTAACAGCTCTAGCATCCTCGTGAGTAGAGTTCCTTTGGAGTTCAAAGGATGGTTGGCAGTAACACTATGTGTTTCTTTCTCCTGCATAATTTTCCCTTGAAGACAGTAAGGGATACTAAGAGCTGAAGAACAAATCGATGTTCCTATCGACTGCATCACAGTAAACACTCAAATAGGCTGGGTATTGTTACATACGTTCATTACTAATAGCTAACACCCGGTGAAAGCTAAACTTGTACCATGGCCTGCCATGGGGCTCCATTCCTTGGTATCATAACAATCCTATAAAGTGGATACTTGTGCTAGTTACTGTCCTCATTTGTTACTGAGAGAGAACACCTGATAGAAACAACTTAAGGAAAGAAGGACTTGTTTGGGCTCAAGATTTTAGAAGTTAAGGTCCACTGTGGTGGAGAAGGTGGGGTAGAGTTCATGGCAGCGGGAGTGTGTGTCCGGGACTCCTCACATCTCAGCACACTAGGAAGTGGAGAGAACTCAGGAAGAAGCTGGCCAAGCCACAACTCATAAGGCCAACCCTCCAGTGACTGACTTCCTCCAGTGAGGCTCCACCTCCCAAAGCTTCCACAACTTCCCCGAACAGTACCACCAGTTAGGGGACCGAGTGTCCAAAGCATGAACAGTAGGGACCTGTTACATTCAAACCACAACATTTCTATTATTTCTACTTTATCAATGGGAAAAATAAAGCACAAAGATTTTGTTTTAAAGGAATGTTATGCAGTTGTCAAACATCTACTAAATAGTTGCACTGGGATTTGAGCCCATAAAGTCTGGACCAACCCTCTTTTGTTAGCTATTGTAACAATACAATAGTGCTTCTCCAGTAATTTTATTTCATTTGTGACAGGTCAGGCCAGTGTAACAGAAAATTGGCAGCAAAAACTCAAAAGAATATCCACCAAATGTTTCTAGCCAATGCGAACAGAAAACAAACAAAAATGAATAGGCCACATACCCTTATATGCTTAGTTTCCTCCTACCAAAAATTAAAAGAATTTCTAGTTATGAAGAGGCAAATCAATAACATTACAATAAAAAACATGCTCGTCTTAATTTGTACAGAACCATCCAGAGATCATAGATGAGTCACCAAGGGAAACGTTCAAGTGGCCTGCTGCACAGCAATTTTGCAAGGTATTATCAAAAGCCTGAGCAGGCATTGCCTCTACTCAGCAATTCTGCTTCTGGGAGTTTATCCCATACAAAACAATGCATAAACATGCTCACTTAAAGATTTTTAAGAACAGTGGGTAAAAGAGAACCCGAGCATACATGTGGGCATGCAAAGCCATTGTGAAGGGCGACCATGCCTGTGGACTAAGATTCATCATCACAGATGCTCATGATAATAACCAGTGAACAGCAGAGGTGGAGGAGGGAGGGAAGAAGAAAGGAAGGAAGAAAGGGGGGGAGGGAGGGGGAGAGGGGAAGGAAAACAGTGACGTCAGCTGTTAAAAAGAGGTGATTGGTTAACTAAACTGTGGTGCAGGCGTATAACATGGGCATAATGTAGAGACTCACAAATAGTGCCTGGAAAACGACACACTCTAAGACACCAGTAGCCGCAAATTCAGACTTGTTGGGTTCAGAGGGAATTTTGCTTTCTCTTCTTTGTGTTTTTCTGTGTCTCAGATTTTCTGCATTAAGCATTCATTAATTTTAGACTGGGGAGTCAGGCATACTATAATAAATACAAATAAATGTTTGTTAGTCTGGGAAAATTATTCTTATCTATATTAGTCAAGATTGTATCGTCCAAGTGATAGCAAACCCATCTCCAACTGTCGTAGTAAGTGGGAAGCTATTGTTTCACTTACTTCAGATGTGGCCAGATCCAGGCCTCGTGCTATACTGTTAGGACTCCGTCTTTCTCAACATGCCTTCATCTCCTGTCTTTCTTTCCTCTGTACTACTGCCTTTTCAGGGACGTTCTCCATGCATCCCTTCAGCAAACGCAGGCAGTTGTCTTTCTTTTCAGTAGCAATGAGAATAAAAGATCCCAGTCTTATTTTCATAGGCCATCATGAGAGCATCTGCCTTTTCCTGATCTATTCAAATGGTCCCTTAAAAGGATTTCCCTGTTTGTGCCACGGCCATGTGCCCATCTCTGGAGCAAGGAGTTAGGGGCAACTAGCATGATGACAAGTCAGATACCCAAAGGGCAAGCTGCCTAAGCTTCCTGGGTGTGTGTTCTGTAAGAAAAGAGAGAGGGAGAAATGCTTGGAGGTGACAAAGAGCCAGAAAAAAAAAAAAAAAAAAACACTCTGACCACAAGAGTGCCTTTAGATCAGCAGTTCTCAACCTGTGGGTCGCGGCCCCTTCGGTGGTCAATTGACCCTTTCACAGGGGTGGCCCAAGACCATCGGAAAACACAGATATTTACATTACATTCCTAACAGTAGCAAAATTACAGTTACGAAGTAGCAGAGAAGATGATCTTATGGTTGGGGGTCACCCCAACCTGAGGAACTTATTAAAGGGTCACTGCATTAGGAAGGTTGAGAGCCATGGCTTTAGATGTTGACCTGGCTGGGAAGAGAATTCACAGCCTTGAATCATTTAGGTCTCTTGCAGTCACAAGTAACAGAGAACCGGGAATTTATTTGCTCAAATATCTGACAGTCTAGCGGTCGAGCTGGCCCCGAGTAAGTCCATGTTGCACAGGATTTGCCGTCTGTCATCTCTGAAGCAATAATTGGCAGTTCTGGACTCTCACCACACAAGAGAAAACTGCCGTGGAGGCTCCACAGCTTACCAGATTTTGTCACCAAGAACCGGTGATCACCACCTCTCTTACTAGCCCAAATGGGATGACTGGCTCAACCCTGACCCATCAACGTGACTTAGGAAGATGTGTTGACTGGCTTGAGCTGGGTAAAGTCTATTCCTGAGGGGGGCCAGTCTCATTCAGTTCACCAATGAGAATGGGAGAGGGTTGTCTTCCCAAGGAAAAGCCACATAGGAGAAGGAGAGGGGGACAGAGCAGGGAAGGGGAGAAGCAGGTATCTGTCATAACCCCCAGGAGCGTGGCATGTTTTAAATTCTATCAACTGCTCTTTTTATCTGGCAAATATCTACCAAAATGACTGCCTGCCTGCTGTAGATTGTTGCTGACGGGTGGGAATAAATGGTTCCACACACTTCTCAATTTTCTCTCTCCAGGGTGTCACTACTATTAAGGGGTGGAGACAGCACACCCTGGGAGAGTCCTCCCGGAGCCCGCAGGCAGCCTCTCTGCTTTGGGTTCTAATAACCTGAATGCAGGGTTGGGGGGGGGGGGGGGGGGGGGGGGGGGATTGTTTGTTTGTTTGTTCCTTAGAGGTGGGTCTTACTTTGTAACTCAGGCTGGCCTCAAACTCTCAATTCTTCCGCTTCTATTGAGTATTGATAGGATTATAGGAGTGTGTCACAATGCCAAACCCTTAAAAACAGGTTTTTGGTTTTTTTTTTTTTTTTAGATTAAATATATCTTCATGAGATTTTGTTTAGGAAAGCGTGTGGCTTGGAAATGCCAGCACCCTGGGAGGAAGTCGGAAGTGCAGCGTTTTGTGCTCCTGTCTCCTTTGTTTACAGTGTGGGTTCAAAGTCGTGCTGGGCTAGCAAGAAAAACAAACAGAATGATCTGGTGGCTCTGGGTGACATCTGTCCACTAGTAGCTTGCTTTTGGTTTTATAAGGTTTTCTCTAGACAACACTGGCTGGGAATGAAACACGTACCCTCTGAATCCAGAGGAGGTTTGGCAGGACCCCTTCAAAGGGAGCCTTCTTGGTGGTCAATAAACCAGCCTGTGCCGGAGTGCAACGAGAAAACCTCAGCAACTGACAGCTTAAGTGGAGGACAAACCACCAAGGCTAATGTCATTGCAAATGAGGCACAGCTTTGAGGTTGCGTGACGAAAACTCGCTCTGCAGTCAACAGCGGGCCTTGGCATATGATGTGACTAACTGATCTGTTCTCCCATGTGGCCTCTGCTACAGAATGCTTCCCCCTCTCGACTCACATGAGTCAACAGAGCTCTACTAAAGTGTCATAAAATGCCAGGAACACAGATCTGCCATCAGGGCCCAGGGGATGGTGGTGGTAGAGGTAGAGAGAGAAGGTCCACCTGGTCACCAATGCCCAGGAACTTAGGTTGGCTGTGCAGGAGGGGTGGGTAGGGATTCCGGCTTCAGGGCCACTGTGGTGAGGCATATACCTTGACTTTGTGACTTCTCCACACAGCCACGGAACCTCATAGCAATTCCTCTACAAATCCAGGATCTGTATTAGCATTCACGAAAGTGAGACTTCACTTTTCTGACTCCCACCAGGGAAGTTGATCGAGGAGATTTAATGGGTTCAAGACTGAGGCCTGATGAAAAGGCAGCAGCCCCTAAACAGGGCCAGATCTCAAAAGAAAGTAATGGCTGCTTTAAATTACACGTGGAACAGTGAAATCCAAGTTCACAAGCATTTAACTAGATGGACGAATATCATAGGACAAATTGATTGCTCATAAAAATTTAACTACATTTGAAACAGTTTTTAGTTTAGATTTTAGTTCACTTACAAAGAATTGATGACTGCTGAGAGTCAGAGCCAATGTAAATTAAATGAGTCATGCTGTGCACTGCCAAGTGATTTCAAAGCAGAGCTATGATATTGCTTTGAAAAAGGCTTCAGCCAAAATTATGCTTCATGTGGAAGGTAAACATTTAAATATCTTGCTAAGACACGAGGTGGGTCCATCAAAAAGGAAGATCAGCAAGGACACAAAAAATCATCCCACCTGAAATTCAGGACTTCTTTTACTTTTTTCAAACTAAACTATTCCAAATTTTCATACCTGTACTTTTCTCTGTGTGTGTGTGTGAGGTATATGTGCACTTGTGTGGGGGGGAATGTGTGCACTTGTATATGCTGTGTCTGTGTGTGTGCACTTGTGTGTGCTGTGCTCAGAGGCCAGAGGAGGAAGTCGGTTATCTTTGTCAATTTTCGCCTTACTCTCTTGAGACAGGTCTCTCACTGAACCTGGGGCTGGGCTGGCAGCCAGGAAGCCTGTGTGACCCTCCTGCCACACATGTGCGCATACACACACACACACACACACACACACACACACACACACACACCACACACAGCACTTGGGGTTACAGAAACATGGGTCATGTCCTCATACTTATTGAGCAAATGTTCTTTCCTGCTGGGCCATATCCCCAGACAAGCTTTAAAACATTCTAAAATGAACACTTTATTTTATATATTAAATATATGGAATTTTAAACTTGCCAGCTTGCGACTATGAATTTTTAAAGTTAGCGTACGAAACAATGGGTTTCGTCAGGACATTTCGTGCACACATGTCATTATACTTCATTCTGGTTTGTGTCCTTCCCCGAATCTGCCCCCATACTCCCTGTGTCTGTCTGGTAGGTTCTATCCCTTCCCTCAGATGATCCCTACTTCTGCAATCATGCCACATGTATTCCTCTGTCCTCTCTCCTTTAAGATCTCTTTCTCACCTCTCACGATCCCTGTTCTAATTACTACACACACCCCTAAGTACCACCCCCCCACACGTGCGTGTACACACATGCATAAACACCCCCCCCAAATGCCCCCTCACTCCCCCCTCCACAATTTCCCTATATGAGATAAAACATGAAGTGTTTGTCTTTCTCAGCCTGGCTTACTTTGCTAGTTTCATCTATTTTCTGACAAATGTCACACTTTCATTTTTCTTTATGGCCGAATAAAATTCCGTTGTGTACACGTACTACATTTTCTTCATCGATTCATCTGTTGATGGACAGCTCGGGTGGGTCCATTCCTGGCAAAAGTCCTTTCTTCATGTGCCACATTGAGACTCTGTGCACGTCTACCCAATGCAATGCAGAGACTGGGCTCCCAGCAGCCTGAACAGAATGATTCCAGTCTGTGTACAGTAAATGGAGATTTACATGTCTGCTAGGTTCCAGGAGTTCTTCTGGATGCTGAAAATGCAGCTGTAAAAAAACAAATAGATAGCCGGGCGTTGGTGGCGCACGCCTTTAATCCCAGCACTCGGGAGGCAGAGCCAGGCGGATCTCTGTGAGTTCGAGGCCAGCCTGGGCTACCAAGTGAGCTCCAGGAAAGGCGCAAAGCTACACAGAGAAACCCTGTCTCAAAAAAAAAAAAAAAAAAATAGATCCCAGAACTGATGGTGCTTCCAGTTCAACGGGCCAAACATTACCCCCATTATAACAGTTAGACACTCACTGTGCCAGGTAGTTAGAACTGAGATAAAAGCAAAGCCAGGAAGGGAAATGTTGAGGGTTGCCATGTTTGACCATAGCAGCCTCATTGTGCAAGGAATTACAGTTGAAGAGGAATGTCATGTAGGTATGTGACAGGGGAAGCATTCCAGGTGGAGGGAAGGGAAGACACGGAACATCTGAGTCATGACAGGTAATGGGAATCTGAGGAACAGCAAGGGAGCAGGGCAGGGGAGTTATAGCAGAGCAGTCAAGGCTGAGAGGAGTACCTGATGAAATTAGAGGTGTCTGGGAAGCAGAATGGGTAAAGACATGCATATACAGTGAAGAAAGCAAGCTGCTCACAAACACAAGGAAAAAGGGCAGCTGGTCCCCTGCCATCTCAGGAGCCGGATTCCCACGGCCTTGTTGCCAGTGGCTGTCTGACAAGGCCACGCCATGACTTTGTCCGCCCAGAGTCTGTCTGCCTGGCATCCCCATCTTCCCAGACACCACAGTCCCTTTCCTAGGTGCATTATGTACAGTGAGCTGAGCCTGGAGCCTCACCTCGCGTGTGTCTGACATCCCGGAGTGGGGTATTTTCCTGCAGGACTTAGCCTCGAGGGTCTTACCTTCAACTTGCTTTTCTAAACAATAGGGATGATTTTTCAAAACTTAAAGCACTGTCAAGATAACATTCCTGCTCTCTAAGGTGAAATGACTTGATGTAGCATGATTTGTGGGTATATCAAGATTCAATGTGCTCGGGGTCCTTCATATTAAATACACATTTAATTATTTCATTTTGTTATTATTTATTATTATCATTTTATCACTTTTACCAAGTGCTTCTTATGCACAGTAAAGTATAAGACTTTGTCCTTGACCTCTCTGCTAATGCAAAACTGTGAGTATGCATTTACTTGTGCACACACTTTTAGGGAAATTAAACATGACTCAGCACAGAGGAATTCAAAGAGCACAGACCCAGAGGAGCTTGGCTGTTTTGACTCAACAGTATATCATTGATAACCCTGCCTCTTGCTATGCAGCTGTAGGGAAGGACACACTGTTTTGCTGTCCCCAGTGGTGGCCATTTGTGTCGTCCTCCATTATTTGGAGCTGATTTGCCAGCTCACTCTGCTCACTCTGAAGCTGTGTACTCTGGGCCAACTGATGTAACTTCCTGACGACTTATTTTTCTCCTTCTTCTCTTCAAGGCGGTGATTAACAATCTCTACAAGGTGGTAGGAATAAAAACTGTTTTTCTCCCAAGAGAAAGTGACCAGCATACAATCAGTGGTTAACTAATAGTTGATTGTCAATCATATTCTGACTGAGCTCTTACTTTGAGGTCTAAAAATATGGTGTTCTGAAACAAGCCTCCCTCATTTGAGCTTGGATGATGTAGCAGTGTGGCTCGTAGGGTGGAGGATATGTGGTATCTGAGCAATGCTTTACTTTGCAGGGATGAAGTTTAATGTGGCTGTCTTTATGGCTCTTACTTCCACGGTGTAAAAAGCACATTTTTGTCAGCTTTGGAGGACATTCCTTGGAATAGTATTGAACTCTTTTTTTTTTTTTCCGGTTTTTAATTTTAGTATGATTTCAGATATGGAACAGCTATAGAGATAGTATGGATATTTTACTATGTATCAAGTGTTAACATTTACTAAATTTGTTTTGTACCCATGTGTACACACATATTAAGCATTTTTCTTCTGAACCTTTTGAGAGTCCATTACCATTTACAAGATCAAGTCGTCAAAATTCCTGCATCAGGAAGCTTCCCTGTCCCAGGCAAGCTGAAAAGATTAGTCACTTTGGGGGTGGTGTGACTGTGCTGGAAACAATGACTAATATGGATAATGGTCAAAATCTGGACATTAAATTTGATACAAAATGTTTTCCAAGCTATAGATCCATTTTAGAGCTTGCCAACTTCCCCACCACTGTCCTTTATAAACACAGAATCTTTGTACACACATCCATGGAGCACGTATTCCATCTTGTTCTTTTCCATTCTGGCCCAGTTCTCCAGTCCTTATTTTTCATAACATTGGTGCTTGCAGAGAGCACAGGTTTAACATCGTCTACAGTGTCCTCTGTCTGTGTTTGCTTGATGGTTTTCATGACTGGGTGCAGATTAATCAGCTTCAGCAGGGATGTCCAGAAGCACATGGACTGGGGTCAGTGTGTCTCAGAGTGAATCTCAAAATAGTTTTGATCACTTGTTTGGGCATGGGGTGGGGTGGGGGGTTGGGGGGGGGCAGGCTCAGTCCTGGAAAGTACTCCTGTGAAATCAGTCTCTTCTTTGCATGAGTAAGTGTGTAATGGAGAGTTATTAGTATTTGGAGATTATGTGACTATCCCATTTCTCATTAGATTCCCCTACTTGTATCACTATTCACTAATGACTTTTGCCTAAATCAGTTATTTTTATGATAGGTTATTCAGTGGTTGGACTTTCTTTTTTGAAAATGATTGACAGAGGAGTCTTTACTAGAAGAAACCCAAGAGTTTATGGAGAAGACTAGCAACTTGAAGCTAATTATAGCACAATACAGCAAGTGCTCTATTAGAACAAACAAGCCACAAGTTTCTGGATAAATCTACACAACACCTGCCTTTGTAGGTGAAGTTTTACTAGAACACAGTCATGCCCAGGTGCTGACTTCCCTATTGTCCGTGACTGACTGCTTTTGTACTGGGGAGTTTGTTGGGAAATTGCAACTAAAGTACATGACACATAACACCTAACATAATTGCTCCTTAGCCTTTGCAAAAATGTGGGCTGGACTTGGGTAAAAGGCCCATGGAGAGAGTCCTGATCAAGTGAACTTCAGTTCTGTTTAATTCACATGTAGAGGCCTTTGGAAAAAGGGACTAGACCAAGTCCAGTAGGTTGAACTAGATTCCAACAATAGGTTATTGTACACACTGCAGAGAGTCATGTCCTCTTACTTAAGGGCCATAAACTCCTTGAAAGATGAGGCAGAAGGATTGTCTTGAATTTGAGGCCAATAAGTAACATAGTAAGTACCAGGCCAGCCAGGAAGACACAGGGAGACTTTGTCATGAAAACAAACAAATAAACAAACAGATAAAACCACATCAAACAAGCAAAGAAAGAGATTAATTCCCTTTTTAGAAAAGGATTATACATTATCAAGAATAAAGAGAATCATACCAAGTTACAATAATCTAAACAATTATTATAATTAGCCTGACAAAAATGTGTATTTCAAAATAATGCCAAAGCATTGTAAAAACATCCTTTTTAGTTCTAGCACACGTTCAATACAACAAAACTCCAGGGATGAGAAGAATTTGAACAAGTTGATGTAGCGCAAACATAAAAATCTGTCTTGGCATTGGGTTTGGTGAACGCAAACAGTAAAACAGTAAGGGTTATCGGGAGGCTAAGTGTATTAATTATTCATTTACATGTGAAAGCCTTTTTATTTCCAGAATGTGTCTGGTTTCTTAAAGCACCCCCCCCCACACACACACACCTCCTTGTAGCATTAGACTACACTGAATGAGTTGCTCAGAAAGCTGTATTTTGTGATGGGAAGAGGGAGTTCTGGAAAATCAATTAGGAACTCAAAGTAACTTAATCGTGTTGATTGTTCTCTTGTGTGAGACACACCCATGTGCTGCTTGGAGCCTCCCTGGGAAAAGACCTGACTTGAGGGCCAGGCTGACGTGATTCAAGTAGAGGAGAGTGTTAAACGTCTGGTGAATTCTGGCCACTGAATGTTGATCTCAACTTTTCTCAAATCAAAACAACAGTTGTTTATTGGTAGACGCCACCTGTAGGGCATGCTTGCTTAGACATAGTGTTGACATGAGGGAGTGAAAGATGTTTGAAAGTGTCAGGGTACTTACTAGAAAGTCTGGCTTTATGAACTTGGGAAGCCTGCGACTTAGAAGCAGACAGTACAGTCGAAAGACAGGATAGAGTGTGGAAGAGAAGCAAACCCAGATGATAACATGTCATGAGGGATGCAAAAGACACACCCAAGAGGATGATGGAAATTAAACACAGGCCTCGGAGGACCATAGCATCCCCAAATAGACAAACACAAGGGAAAGAAGCCTGCCTGGGCTTTTCCAGCCATGCTGTTGCCCACTTGGGTCTCAGCACAGGGTGTGTTGGTATACTTTACGTTAAACAAAGCATATGCCCCTCCGTGCACACAGTCAGAGGAGGCTAGTCAGAAGAACTGCACAGTCGGTTTCCTTTAGCGCTTTTGCATTCTTTTATAGTTTCTAGGACATTTTCACCTACACCCATTGGTTTCATCATGACAGCTTGCTCTGAAAAAGGCAAGACTGGCCTCTTCTTCCAGAAAGGAAAACTACGGACTAGAAAACTAAGTGACTCAACCAAAAGCAGCCAGTCTTCAAAGGAGGGTCTCTTGATCTGAGCCCAGTGCATTTCAAGGGCGTTCCGGGCTCGGATTCATCAACTCCTATTGAGAGCAAAGTGATGGAGTACAGATCCAAGAGAACTGCAGAGGGGCTGGTCAGTCAGAAATGGTAGTAGCCACCACACTCCAGCTTTCACAGAATTGCAATATTCTAAAAATGTCTAATTCTAAAATTAATTTGAACCTACTTTATAATATATATATATACTTTATAATATCTCACCACATAATCTGTTATGTGCCTTCTGAGTCCAATGTGTTCCAGAATTCTGAATATTTTTTTATTCTAGAACAATACAAGCAGTGTCTAAGTGTGCTTAAACTTTCCATTATGTAATGCTTCTCACCAGGGTATAGGGTAGAACTCTGTAATAAAACACATTGGTATTTCAGTGATCTAAAAAAAA